>RCUC01088046.1:0-20703 GCA_003697995.1 Taxidea taxus jeffersonii | reverse complement strand
CCCCCCCCCTCTCTGCCTGCCTCTCTGCCTACTTGTGATCTCTGTCCGTCAAATAAATAAATAAAATCTTTAAAAAAAAAAGAATATGTTAAACATAGGGCAAAGGAGAAAAAATGCTGAAAGGAAGGGATAGAAGCTAACATTCTCTGGATATTTCTGGATTTATTGATTTGACCTTTACATAGCTCTAAAACAAAAATAAAACAAATTGTTTAAAAACAAAAGAAACTCCTAAAATGAAAGCAAAATAAAACAAAGCAATCTAATGGGTATTGGTTGGTGGTTTACCCACAGATGGGAATTTTTTTTTTCTAATTTAGTTGAGAGAGAGAGAGAGGACTCACCAGTAAAAAGGGCAAAGGGAGAAGGTGAGTGAGAATCCCAAACACACTGCCCTGAATGAGGAACTCAACACGGGGCTCGATCTCACAACCCTGATATCATGACCTGAGCTGAAACCAAGAGTTGGATGTTTAACCAATTATGCCACCCAGGAGCCCCAGGCAGAAATTGTATGAAGTGACCTACAGCACAGTAATCTGACTGCATATCCTTGGTAGGATATATTAAAATGAGAAAGCTATTTTGCTAATAAGAGTGGCCTTTTTTTTCTCACACACACAGATACACACATAAACATGTACATGATTAATCATATATATGGAAATGATAATAGTATTATTCTGATACACACATTCATAAATATGATTAAAAAGCAAATAGGCTTTAAAAAAAAGCAAATAGGTAATTATGTTAATATCATTACTAGCCAAGATTTTTAAGCACCAAAGTAAAGAGATTCAAATAAAAAAATCAAAGCAATGGAGTAAAAATCTTATAAGTATAGATTTAAATTGGTAATAGCAGGAGAAACTCATAGGTTTTTTGATTTAAGATTTTATTTATCTGTCAGAGAGAGGGAGGGAGGGAAGGAGCACAAGCAGGGGGAGCAGCAGGCAGAAGGAGAAGCAGGCTCCCCACTGAGCAGGGAGGCCAGTGCGGGGCTCCATCCCAGGACCCCGAGATCATGACCTGAGCCAAAGGCAGACACTTAACCAACTTAGCCATCCAGGCTGCCTGAGAAACTCATCGTTTACCTGTCCTTGAAAAAGAAGCATATGTCTGAACACTGAAAAGAGACTTCATACAACGAAATTAATCTGCACCTAGACTATGCTTCTCACATGCCATGTTCTTCTCACAAGAACCACAGCTCTTGGGAGAAATGGCAGATTCCATGTCTGAGGCAGGCAAAGGACAGCAGGAGTTCTGGAAGCATCTCACAGAAAGCTGTGAGTGACCTCTGAAATTGTCAAGGGGTCTCGGAAGCAAACTGAAGAAGCACCCTTGATCAAAGATAAAAAGAGTTAAGTCTCAAGAAAAGAAAGGGGGAAAGGAAAGAAAGAAAGAAAAAAAAAACTGGGTACAAAAACAATTGTGTTACAAAGGCATTCATAACACCACCAAAAATTAATACCAAAACCAACCAAACAAAAGAAATCCTTCCTGGCGCCCTTGTAGAACTCTAGTAAATATGGGGGGAAACCAAGCATTGTTCCTGCCAGATCTGCATGAACCACACCTCAGGGTGACTGTATGTTAGGTCAGGGGAAGGTTCCAGCACAGAGGGTTTCAGGTAATACACGGTGAAGGACTGGTAGGACGAGGCAATTTACCATTTGCAAAGCATATTGAAATAATCCAAGATGGCTGAAGCCATTAGGTGGAAAGACGGTATGGAACTCTCTAGTGGATGGGTTGAGCTAACAGCACTGGACCCCACTAGTCAGTCGTGACATCACACCGACAGCACTAGACATCTTATACCTCTTGACCAGATGTAAGAGGAAGCACACAGCGGCACCTCCACCTGTGACGTATTCCTGGGGTAGCAGGGAGGGAACTGGACCCAACTTCTAACACGATATATGACAGAATGACTTCTCACATGATACCACAGGGTGCGACCAACAGAATCCACATGGCAGCTTTAGGCAGCAGGCTGGTTTCTCCAACAAGGAAGTGGCAAGAGAAGGAAGAAAGTGGAAGGTGAACTTGTATCAGTCAAGGTCACTGTGTGGGCTTTGTTTGGGTCCTGATTTGAAAGAAGGAGAAATTATCTAAAAAAGAAAATGTGTACGATATAACCAGGAAAATTTGAACACTGATGGGAAGTTTATAAAGTTAAAAAGTTATGGTTATTTTGTGTGTATGATGATGGTGTTATGGTTATATTAAAATCTAGAGGCAGGTACAGAATGCAGACAGATGAAAAGAATATGATATCCAGGATTGGTCTCAAAACAATCCAGCAGCTGAAGAGTAGGTGGGGGGGGGGGCATTTAGATGAAAAACACACTTGGCCATGGATTGAAAATTGCTGAATCTGGTTGATAGTGGCTGGGAGTTCATTACACAATGCTCTGTACTTTTGTTTATGTTTGAAATGTTCCATTAGTATATGTACACACACACATAGAAACAGGCACAAAGTGTTAACTACTTGCCCATAGTCACATACCTAGTGAATGATAGAGCTATTAAACACTGCATAAATGAAAGTATGTTAAAATTATGGAAAAACTTGAGGGAGAATTATATTTCATCTTTTTAAAAATCTTCAGGTCTTAAGAGAATACTTAGCATGTAGTTAACCAAAAAGCTTTATTGCATGAAATATTGTTAATATTTTTAATTATTCATGCCCCATTTTGTTTCAGAAATGATTTAGAATAAAAGAGTGAGTGAAGTCAATATGCAAAACAGTATTATGAAATTTGGACCTTTATTTAGATGTGATAGCCAAATTTTGGTTGGATATTCATGTATCCAATATCTTGAAAACACAAACTCTATTATTCAATTTTTTCTAACATTGGCATTCAATAATATAATACAGATCCTACTATTTGTTCAGCTTTTTAATATATTTGAATTTAATAATTTATTTAGGAAAGTGTTTTGCTGAATAAACTACAGAGGCCTGATGAAGAAAAGCAATAGTGGTCCAAAGCTATTATCTTTCATCACGCAGTCATTTATTCTACAAACTCTATTGGGCACCTACTGTATACCAGGTGTTCTGCTATGTTTGTATTTAAAACCAGAGTCACAGTTAAGAAAAATCCAATATGTAAGTTAATCCATTTCTTTGAGATTCTAATTCCCCTAAACTTGATATGAACTTACATATTCTGTACCCAAACTCCAACTTCCTCATTAAAGGTTCGCACCAAGACCTGCCTCCTACAAGGAGCTTGGCTGGACTATCTCAATCTAAGTTCTTCAAACTTAGTGCATGATGCCTTCTATATGTTAGCTTCCTGATTCCTCACCATGTGGATTCCTTGTCACTACACGTAGGTCCACGAAGACAGAGCCTGTCTTTCATGTTTCCACTTCCTACAGCACATAGGATAACGCCTTGCATATGGCGGAACCTCTGAGAATAGGGATAATTTTTCAATCACTGATAAAATTAAAGGCAGTAACATGAATCTTACGAAGGATTTACTTCTGGACTCTCAGTTCTATTCCAATGACCCACATGACTATCCTTAGAGTATCACCAAGCTATCTTAATGTCATAATTTTTTAGTAAGTTTTAAAATCAGGATGTGTGAGTCTTCCAATTCATTGTCATTGTTGTTGTTTTAATATTATTTTGGTCATTCCACATTCCTTCAATTTCCATAGGAATTTTTGGATCAGCTTTTCAATGTCTGCAAAGAAGCTAGCTGGGATTTTTATTGTGAAGGCACCAAATCTATAGATTAATTTGGGAAATACTATCATCTTAATATTCTGTCTTCCAATTCATGAACAAAAAATATTTTTCCATTTATTTAGGTCTTCTTTAATTTCTGTCAACAATGTTTTATAGTTTTCAAAGTATAAGTTTTACCCTTCTTTTCTCAAATTAGTTCTTAAATATTTTATTCTTTTTTATGCTGTTGTAAGTGGAATTACCTTCTTAATTTCCTTGTTGGATTTTTTATTGCTAGTATATAGGAATATAATGGGTTTTTGTGTATTGATCCTGCCCCCTGCAACTTTACTGAGCCTGTTTACTAATTCTAATGGCTCACTAGTGGATTTTTTAGGATAGTCTCCGTATAAGACCATGTCACCATGGCTTTTGAACAGGCTGTTTCCTTTGTCAAAAATATTTTCTTCCTCCTAATGGGGTCAACTCATTCTTTTCCTTCAGATCTCACACTGAAAGTCACCTCCTGGAGATATCTTTTCCTGATCACTCAGCATCAAGATGACCAACACTGCTACTTTATCACTGTCCCTTGGTTTTGTCTTACATGGCATAATAAACAGAACTTGTATGTTTATTATGAAAGTGCAAAAGGAAACAGAAAAGCAGGGAGAATATTATGATGGAACCCCATATACTTACCAACATGATTTAATATTTTGCCACGTTTTCTTTATTCACTTTTAAGCTATTTTTACTTTTATACTTTTAAGCATATTTACAACTACTTTGACATTTACCCTAGATACTTCAGTATGAATCTCAAAAAACTAAGAACACTTCCCTATATAACCACAATATTGATGTATAGACACACACAAAAGCATTTCCTTACTCTCATCTAATACCAAGGCCATATTCAAATTTCTCCAATTGTTTCAAAGTCATCTTTTTCTTTTAACTGATATATTACAACTTGGATCAAATTAAGGCCCACAAATTCCATTTTATTACATCACCTGAAATCTAGAACAGAACCCCCTCTTCTCCTTTTTAAAATAAAATTGAAAAGATTGGATCAGTTGTTCAATAATTATTTTTTATATTTGCTTACTTGATTTTGGTTTCAGTCTTGAGCTGTCAGCTCCAGGAAAGCATTGTCTTTGTCTTGTTCCTTGATGAGTCCACAGTGCCCAGAATGTAGCTGATACTCAATAAATATTTCTTAAGCAAGTGAGTGAGTGAATGAATGTATTTCCATGATAGGAGTATGGAGAAAGTGCTATGGGAACACTGAAGGTCATTCTTATATAGGTCCCCTTTTAAGACCCCAAAAGAACACAGAACACAGAGACTATAGATTTTTAAATCTACCCTGCTTCGAAGGAGAAGCATCTTTCTTTGAAATGTCCTCATCGACAATAGGCATACATCTGGATCCCTATTTAATTAGAAGATGAGCCATGGTATTAAATTTTAGGGTCACCTTCTTCTTTGATACTCAGTTGGTGTTTTCATCTTTTTCAAACCTCTCCTACTTTTGTATTCATCTTCCAAGAGAAAGAATTAAAATTCCAGCTTTGTGATATGGACACAAATCTTCTGGCTTTAGAATAAACCCTTTGGTTTCCAAGATTCACAAGTATAATACTGAGTCAATATGGGGGGTAGGGGGGAGAGGCATGACTTCTAGCTACAGTTTTCTTCCTGGAACTTCAATGATCTCTGTCTTTAGTTTAGACGTGACTAATGTAAAATGGCCCCTATGGCATTTAGGAAGAATTTAAAGTCTGAATGCACTCACATTACTTTACAAGCTCTACAGGCTCACACCTCCTGACAGAGCCCATTACCTCTAACATTAAATTTTAATACAGGCATTTCTTCTCTTTCCAATTTGATGTTTAAAAATGTAGGCACTCTTATATTCAATCTCTCTTTAACCAATCCTTTCTAGTTTCAAAATGCTTTCTGTGAATCCTGGAATTTCTTTTTTTCCTTTAGAATACTGAGATCAGTCACTGGTACCTTTCAATTTTGTCATCAAGAATAAAATGCAAGGGCCCTGTAATAATTTTCAGTGTAAGGTGCATACAGAGTTGAGTTTTAGGAACCTCTTCTGAAGGAAGACACTGAATAGGAGAAGGGAAGGGAAGGGAAAGTGGTTCAATAATACTGTCTCCTAAGGCTTGATACCGTGGTCGTAGTTTGATTACTCTAGTAGTGACTCCAAAAAGAAAACACTGGGAATGTGAATGACTTTTTATGTCAATGGTCTTCTCAACTCCATCCCCAAGAGACAAACATTTTTGACTACTGGTTTGTTGATTTTTACTTCCCACCACCTATTCTGTTTTTTAGTAATAGTATTTGCAACCTATAATAGCCCCCCCCCTTTTTTTGTCCTGTGGAAAGAAGTCCTCCTTAATTTAGTCAATACAGTTTATGTAAGATTGAATCTACATGCTTTGCTCCAGCAGTAATCATATGACTCAGGAACCTACACAAGCCAAACCACTAAAATGCAATCTTAAGATTTTGATGGAACCATTAATTTAAGAAAATGTATGGGGGGGCTACTATTTTAATATGATATATATATAGAGAGAGAGAGAGAGCGCTACTGGAGGCCATTTTGCTGCAGTGCCTCAGGAGCATGACTAAAGCTAAAATAGAAGAAAGCAAAGAGAAGAGATAACAATAGATGTCTAATGACAAGTTTGAGCACCTGGATTCATCCATACCTGAAGATTACTCTGAACTTTTCTGTTACACCGGCCAATAAGTTATTATTGAGGGTAGTTTGAGTCATATTTTATCTTTTGGAACTTCTAGCAGACTCAAAATATATAGGACAGTTGTCTGATTATCCCTGACCCAGCATTGGGCTCCCAGGAATAGGTCAGGCAATTCTCACATTAAGGGCTCTAAGCAAGTATCTTCATGGTGTTCATCCAGAGCCAAGAGATTTTTTTTAAGAAGATCCATCAACAGCCTAGTCTTTTTAGGAAGATGCACTCTTATAAAGATATCTAACAGGACACTGTCTATTTTCCTTTTGTGGTGCATTCTTAGTGGACATTTGAAAGGAAATAATAAGTCTAGAAGTAGTTTTCAATGAATCCAGTCCATAACCAATTCTTCAATGCTATTTGTTTTCTTGGCTTTATTTTTTATTTTTATTTTTTTTGCTGAATTCCTGCTGTAGGTTCAAGTCTACTTTGCCAGAACACAAGATTGGATACTGATTTAGCACACAGACAAGAGAGCCAGCTTTTTGCCAGCATGGCCAAAGGACCATCTGTGGCAAATGAAATCTGATTGCTTTGCACAAAGTCCTCTGGACCCGTTATGCACAAGGCACAGAGTCTGTGAGGGTGAAAATGAATCTAGAGGCTCATCCCTTCTTAAATCACCCACATTCTTCGGACAATGAGGAAAAGAGGAAAAGTCCACCTCCAGATGATAAACGATCAACACTGCTTGCTTGCTAAATAAGGCTGACGAACCTCTCACCTCTGAAATGATTTCAAGGTGTTACAGAATGAGCTTGCCTATATTTCATTTTTGCTACAACAGAAGGCAATAAATTCTAAGCATGCTTCATTGCCCTGTAATAAGTTACTCACATCATCTTCACTCTAGCTGATTACTGATCAAATCATCAGGAGCCAACGATCAAGCCTGCAAGCACATTTCTGCCAAAGACATATACCACAAAATGTTTTTATAGAGGGAAGATTCAAGGAAATACACAGCTGGAAGTTTCTGAACTCTGACTTCAGTCGAATAACCACACTTGTCTTATTCAATCACAACACCTTATTTGCAACCTGTGTAATCTGCACGTACTTATTTACTTCTAAAGAACCCAAGAACATTCATGTTTTAACCTCATTGATCTCTGTAATGATCCTAAGTGGAGAGAGGACAGGGCTGACTGCAAACCTGACTCAAACCACGCTTTGCAAATTGAAGACCTCACAGCACAAAAAGTTGGATCAGTTTGCCCCAGGGCACTCACACACAAAATATAAATTATCAGGACTATGTTGATTTTCTCTTTCAGCACTGAGTCTCGAAGACTCGAAGTAGAAAAAGAAGTTACCCTGTTGGTTATGGGGGTAATGACCAAGCAACCCCTCTCCCTTCACACCGATTACCAACGTATTGCTCAGAGACATATCAACAGTGTCGCTCAACACCACACACAGGATTTCTCCTTAGCCATGTGCCTCTATCCATGTTACACCTGGAGGTAGAAAAATGAATGTGAGGACCCCTTGTCCCCCAGAACCTGCTCATCTGACGGGAGAGACATACAGTCAAACATATCAAGTTTGGGGTTCTTCTGATTTAGTTAATAACAAATTTTTAAAAGCCAAATTCCCATGTACTCACTGAAGCTATCCTGTGAACAAAATTGGTATGGAACCTACATCACCATTCTTTGTGCCCATGTGAATGTATGCAAAACGGTGTAGGCTTTTCTGTTTATCTTCTAAATGGAATCCTATGACATAACATACAACAGTGACCTGGTTTGTTTTGGTTGGTTTTGAATTAGTAAAATCATGGATATGCCTTTAAGCATATATGGAGAAATCTAACTTTTAAAACAACTATACAGCCTATTTGGAGATATACCACATTTTATCCAACTTTCTCGTAATTGGTAGACATCCAGGTTATTTTGCTTTTCCTCCAGTAATTTTTCTCCTCCTTTCTCTTCCCCTCCTCCTCTTCCTCTGATTCTTCTTTTTTTTTACTGTGGTGACCTCCAAAGTGATGTGCAAGAAACACATGTAAATTGTACTGTAACTTCCGCTGAAGTTTTCTCATTTCTGTAGAAAAGATTCATAAAAGCAGGATTTCCAGGACAAGAGGTATGCTTGAAATTTTAATGTCAATATATACAGTCATTTCATCTGCAGTACTTTTGTAAAAATAGTCACATTATAGTCTACTTATTTATTGAGTCATTTTTATAATAATAGGGGCCTGTTGCAACAGTCCTGTGATTTTTAAAATTATGTTTATCATTCTGGCAAATACATCAGCACTTAACCTTAGCCCTGATGCTGCTCGAAAAGCTTTAGTTCTGTCAACTCATATTAATAACAATCTATGTGCCATTCATGACCAGTTTACAGAAAGGGAAACTGAGGCAGAGATAGGCTCAGTAATTTCCTGAAGGTTGCACAGTTCCCAAGTGCAAGAGGTAGGATTTGAAACCAGCTGAAGCCCACAGGACTGTCCCTGGGCTATGCAGGGCTTCAATAAGCACAGGAAGGGCTAGGAACTAGAAGGCAGACAGCTTTCGTTCAGCCATTAACCCTTCCTGCTTACTAGTCTCAGAGCCTTGAGAAATTACCTGTTCTTTCTGGACTCAGTCTTCTCATCTTTAAAATGGGTCTAATGTCAACCTCTTGGGAGGGCTGTCATGAGAACTGAATGAGGAAATGTTTGTCGTGGGTATAGCATACGGCTGGCTAAGGCTTTGTTTCTCTTGCCCCCTCTTCCCCTTTCCTTTCCTTCATGAGTTCCTTTCATTCTTTCTCTGTCTCTCTAGTCCCTGGCATGCAATACTGCAAAAACCTGTTATTTCTCTTCTTTTCCTTTCTGTGCCCTGTTTGCATCTCTTGCTCTCACCCTACTGCTTTGTCACATCAAAGGCATTAATAATTGAAGGTGGAATTCAGCAAACTTTGGTTTCGCATTCAAATCACTTGCCAAACGTTTAGAAGTACGTATTTACATACATACATACATAAACAGAAGCCTACGCCCTAGCAATTGAGAACTGATTTAGCTGATTTAGTCTGAACATCAGGACCTTGAAAACTTCCTTCCCCGGGTGATTCTAACGTGCAGCCAGCATTGCGAACCACTGGTCTGCCAGGAAAGTCTGTACCTTCAGCCATATTGATGTATTAATGGGTCTTAAGCTTGAGGCACCTCAGAATTAGTCACCTGGAGCAATTATTTTCTTATCTTTTATTTTAATTCCAGTAGAGTTAACATATAGTACTGTAGTAGTCTCAGGTGTACAATATAGTGATTCAACAATTCTATACACTACTCAGTAATGTATAGTATAGTAATGTCTAGGTAAGTGCAGTCTCATCCCCATCACCTATTTCACCCATCCCCCCACCCAACTCCCCTCTGGTAGCCATCAGTGTGTTCTCTAGAGTTAAGAGTCTCTTTCTTGGTCTGTCTCTCTTTCTTCTTTTCCTTTGCTCTTTTCTTTCATTTCTTATATTCCACATATTGGTGAGAGCATATAGTGTTTGTCTTGCTCTGACTGGTTTATTTCACTTAGCCTTGCACTCTCTAGATCCATCCATGTTGGTACAACTGGCAAGATTTCCCTCTTTTTATGGCTGAATAATATTCCATTGCTTAATATACCACATCTTCTTTATCCATTTACCTATCAGTGGACACTTGTGTTGCTTCCATAATGTGGATATTGGAAATAATGCTGCTATAAACATAGGGGTGCCTTTATCCCTTTGAATTAGTGTTTTTGTATCTTTTTCAGTAAATATCCAGTCGTGGAATTACCAGATCATAAGGTAGTTCCATTTATAACTTTTTGAGGAACCTCTATACTATCTTCCATTATGGCTGTACCAGTTTCCATTCCTACCAATAGCGCATGAGGGTTCCTTTTTTTCTACATGTTCATCAACACTCTTTGTTTCTTGTGTTTTTGATTTTAGCCCAATTCCCAGGAGGTGTGAGATGATATGTCAGTGTAGTTTTGATTTATATTTCCCAGATGATGAGTGATGTTGAGCATCTTTTCATGTGTCTGTTGGCCATCTGTATATATTCTTTGGAGAAATGTCTGTTCCTGTCTTCCGCCCATTTTTAATTGGAATATTTGTGGGGTTTTTTTGGCATTGAGTTGTAGAAGTTCTTTATATATTGTAGAAACTAACCCTTTATCAGATATGTCATTTGGAAATATCTTCTCCCATTCAGTAGGTCGTCTTTTAGGTTTGTTGATTGCTTCCTTTGCTGTGCAGAAGCTTGTTATTTTGAAGTAGCCGCAACAGTTTATTTTTGCTTTTATTTCTCTTGCCTCAGGAGACATACCTAGGAAGATGTTGCTATGGCCAATATCAGATAAATTACTGACTCTGCTCTCTGTAGGATTTTTATGGTTTCATGTCTCGTGTATAGATCCTTCATCCATTTTGGATTTATTTTTTGTGTGGTGTAAGAAAGCAGTCCAGTTTCATTCTTTTTCATGTAGCTGTCTGGTTTTCCCAGCACCATTTGTTTGAAGAGATTGTCTTTTTCCCATTGTATATTTCTGCCTCAAAAATGAACTGACCATTTAATTGTGGGTGTATTTCTCAGCTCTCTAGTCTATTTCACTGATCTATGTGTCTATTTTTGTGCCAGTACCATGCTGTTTTAATTACTACAGGTTTGTAACATAACTTGCAGCCTGAAATTGTGATACGTGCAGTTTTTTCTTTTTTAAAGATTTTCTTTATTTGACAGACAGAGATCACAAGTAGGCAGAGAGGCAGGCAGAGGGAGAGGAGGAAGCAGACTCCCGTGGAGCAGAGAGCCCATTGTGGGGTTCGATCCCAGGACTCTGGGGTCATGACCTGAGCTGAAGGCAGAGGCTTAACCCACTGAGCCACCAAGATGCCCCTGATACACGCATTTTTGTTTTTCTTTTTTAAGATTGCTTTTGCTCTCCGAGATCTCCTGTGGTTCCACACAAATTTGAGGACTTCTTGTTCTCCTTCTGTGAAAAATGCTGCTAATACTTTGACAGGGATTACATTATATCTAAAGATCGTTTGGGTTAGTATAGACCTTTTAACATTTTCTTCCAACCCAAGAGCATGGAATGTCTTTTCATTTCTTTGTGTTGTCTTCAATTTCTTTCATCAATGTTTTATAGTTTTCAGAGTATAGGTCTTTCTACCTCCTTGGTTAAGTTTATTCCTAGGTATTTTATTATTTTTGGTGTAATTAGAAATGGGACTGTTCTTAATTTCTCTTTCTGCTGTCTCATGATTAATATATAGAAATGCTACAGATTTCTGTACAATGATTTTGTATGCTGCAACCTTACTGAATTCATTTATCAGTTCTAGTAGGTTTTTGGTGGAGTATTTAGGGTTTTCTAGATATAGTATTATGTCATCTGCAAATAGCAAAAGTTTTAATTCTTCCTTACCAATTCAGATGCTTTTATTTCTTTTGTTGTCTTATTGCTGTGGCTCAGACTTCCAGGCCCATGATGAATAAAGGAGGTGAGAGTGGATATCTTTGTCTTGTTCCTCACCTTAGCGGAAAAGTTTTCAGTGTTTCCCCACTGAGTATGATGTTCGCTGTGGGTTTCTCACATGTGACTTTTATTATGTTGAGGGCTATTCCCTCTAAACTTACTTTGTTGAGGTTTATATCATGAATACAACATGGATACTGCATTTTGTCAAATGCTTTTTCTGCATGAATTGAGATGATCATATGGTTTTTATCCTTTCTCCTACTGATGCGAAGTATCATGTTGATTGATTTGCAAATATTGAACCACCTTTGCATCTTGGGAATAAATACCACTTGATCTTGGTGAATGCATTTTTTTTAATGTGTTGTTGGATTTGGTTTGCTGGGTTTCGTTTGCTTGTTTGTTCGTTTTAGGATTTTCCCATCTATGTTTATCAGATTTTGGCCTACAGTTCTCTTTCATGTGTGTATTTTTTGCTCTGGGTATCAGGGTAATGCAGGCCACAAAGAATGAATTTGGAAGTTTTCCTTTCCCTACTATTTTTTTTAAATAGTTTGAGAATAGGTATTAACTCTTCTTTAAATGTTTGGTAGACTTTGCCTGCAAAGTCATCTGGTCCTGGACTTTTGTTTATTGGGAGGTTTTTGATTACTGATCCAATTTCACTGGTAGTAATTGATCTATTAAAATTTTCTATTTCTTCCTACTTCAGTTTTGGGAGGTTATATGTTTCTAGGAATTTATCCATTTCTTCTATGTTGTCCAATTTGTTAACATACAATTTTTCATAATATTCTCTTATAATTGTTTACATTTCTGTGGTATTGTTTGTTATTTCTCCATTTTCATTTCTGATTTTGTTTGAGTCCTTTGTCTTATTTTCTTGATGAGTCTAGCTAGAGGTTTACTAATTTTGTTGATGTTTTCAAAGAACCATCTCCTGGTTTTATTGTTCTATTTTTTTTTTAATTTCCATATCATTTATTTCTGCTCTAGTCTTCATTATTTCCTTCTTCTGCTAGTTTAGAGTTTTGTTTGTCCTTCATTTTCTAGCTCTATTGGGAGCAATTTTGGGTTTGGGTTTTGTTTTGTTTTGTTTTGATTTTTGAGGCTTTTCTTGCTTCTAGAGAGAGGCCTCTATTACTATAAACTTCCTCCTTAGAACTACTTTTGTTGAATCCCAAACACTTTAGATCATTGTATTTTCATTTTTATTTGTCTCCTTGTAATCTTTTAATTCTACTTTGATTTCCTGGTTGACCATTCATTGTTTAGTAGCATGTTATTTAACCTCCATGTATTTGTGCTTTTTCCAGATTTTTTCTTGTGTGTGTGTTTTTTTAATAACATTGTGTTCAGGAATGATGCATGGTATGACTTTGATCTTTTTTAATATGTTAAGACTCATTTTATGTCCTAATATATGACCTATTCTAGAGAAAGTTCTACGTGCACTTGAAAAGAATGTGTATTCTGCTGTTTTAGAGTGGAATGTTCTGAATATATCTGTGAGATCCATCTGGTCCAATGTGTCATTGAAAGTCACTGCTTCCTTTATCGGTTTTTTGTTTGGATGATCTGTCCACTGATGATAAGTGGAGTGTTAAAATCCCCTACTCTTACTGCATTACTATCAATTAGTCCCTTTATGTTTGTTATTGTTTTATGTATGTGGGTGCTCCCATGTTGGGTGCATAAATATTTACAATTGTTATATCTTCTTGTTGGATTATCCCCTTATTATTATATAGTGTCCTTCTCTATCTCTTGTATAGTCTTTGTTTTAAAGTTTGTTTTGTCTGATGTAAGTATTGCTATTCTGGCTTTCTTTGGACATCCATTTGCATGATAAATGTTTCATCTCCTCCCTTTCAATCTGCAGGTGTCTCTGGGTCTGAAGTGGATCTCTTATTGGTGGTAAATGGGTCTTTTTTTAAAATCCACTCTGTCACCTTATCTTTTGATTAGTTCCTCTACATCCAAAGTAATTACTAATAGTTATTGTCATTTTGTTACTTGTTTTGTGGTTGTTTTATAGCTTTTCTCTAATCTTTTCTTCTCTTGCTCTTTCATGGTTTACTGGCTTTCCTTAGTGATATACTTGGATTTCTTTCTCTTTATTTTTTTGCATATCTTATACTGCTTTTTGATTAATGATTACCATTCCATTGGTATATAACATCTTCTGGATTAACTATATTGTTATATATTACATTCCATTGGTATATAACATCTTCTGGATTAACTATATTAAGTTGATGGTCACTTAAGCTTAGACCCATTCTTTACTCCTCTTCCCCCCCCCCCAGTTTTTGATAGATGGTATCATATTTTACTTCTTTTTATTTTGTGACTGCTTTGACTGATTTTTACAGATATATGCATTTTTATTGCTTTTGTATTTCCTACTTTTCATACTCTTAATTATGGTCTTCTTTTCCACTCAGAGTCCCCTTTAATATTTCTTGTAGATCTGATTTAGTGTTCATGAATTCCTTTAACGTTTCTTTGTCTGGGAAACTCTTTATCTCTCCTTCTGTTTTGAATGATAGCCTTGCTGGATAGAGTTTTCTTGGTTGTAGATTTTTCCCTTTCAGCACTTTGAATATATCATTCTACTCTCTCTGGCCTGCAGAGTTTCTGCTGATAAATCTGATAGCCTTATGGGGTTTCCCCTTGTATGCAAATGTCTTCCTCTTCCTCTTCTTCTTTTTTTAAGATTTTATTTATTTGAGAAAGAGAGTGCACATAAGTTGGGGAAGGAGCAGAGGGACAAGGAGGCCCCCACTGAGTGCAGAGCCCATGCAGGCCTTGATCCCAGGACCCTGAGATTATGACCTGAGCTGAAGTCAGATGCTTAACTGAATAACCCACTGAGCCACCACCTCTGTAACTGTCTTCTTTTCTCTTGCTGCTTTTAAAATTCATTGTCACTACTTTTTGCATTTGAATCACTATGTGTCTTGGTGTGGACCTCTTTGGGTTGATTTTGTTGGAGAATTTCTGTGCCTCCCAGATCTAAATGTCTGTTTCCTTCCCCAGTTTAAGTACATTTTCAGCTACTTCTTCAAATAAGTTTTTCCCTCCTTTTCTCTCACTTCTTCTGGGATCCCTATAATGTGAATATTATTATGCTTGACGGATTCACTGAAACCCCTACATTTATTCTCATTTTGCTTATTTGTTTTCTTTCATATGTTCAGCTTGATTACTTTACATTACTCTGTCTTCTAGATTGCTGATTCGTTCTTCTGCTCCCCCCAGCCTGCTATTTATTCCATCTAGTGTTTTCTTAATTTCATTTATTGTATTCATCTCTGGGTGGTTCTTTTTTATTTCTTTGTTAAGAGTCTCACTAATGTCTTCCACTCTTAAGTCCAGTGAGTACCTTTATGATAATTCCTTTTAAATTCTTTATCAGGCATATTATTTACATCCATTTCACTTAGGTCTCTTGCTGTGGTTCTGTTTTGTTTTGTTTTCATTTGAGACATATTCCTCTGTTTCTTTTTTTTTTTTTTTCCAATTCTCTGTGTTTGTTTCTCTGTGTTAGGAAAATCAGCAACATCTCTTGCTCTTAAAAGTAGTAGGCAGGGTGTATACTTTTAACAACAAAGCACTGGTCCTCTTCCAATGGGGATGCACAGCCACTGCAGAGACCGGGGCTGGCCAGTGCTACTAAGTAAAACACACATAGGTGGGAGGGCACAGTTTTAACATGGTGCACACATCCTCCCTGGGAGGTGGCCAGCCACTGCCCCTGGGACTGAGGTCCCACAAAGTGTGTAGTCAGGAGACATAGGGTTGCCAAAGTTCGCACAAGTCTTCTGGGAGAGTGACCCATGGTGCTGGCACTGAGGCAGGCCCACTGATGTGGACAGGGCACAGTGTAAGTACATAGGTAGTGAATGCTGGTGCCATGCTGGTTCCTGCAGGTGGTCGTGTGTTTATGTTGGGGGTCAGGGGTGGCAAAAGACACCTGCCTGCTCATTTATCCCTGGAAAAGCCCCTCAAGTGAATTCTGGGATGAGTATATAACTCTCCCCCACCATATGCTCCAGGAGTTTTTGAAACTGTTGCTTCTGTACTGCATCTCTGTGGGCTATTTTTTGTGATGTCTCTTTAAGGGCAGGGACTCAGCTCCCTCTCCCAGAGCTGAGCCACCGAGTTTTAAAATTCCAGACATTAAGTCCTGCTGGTTGTAAGAACTCACAAAATACCCCCACACACACACCCTCTGCTTGGTTTCAAAGTCAATGTCATATGGATTTGTCTGCCCCAGGCGGTCTCCCCAATGTGACAGACTGTTTCTTGCTTTTTCTGTGCACCCCTGGCTTCCCCTAGACTGTGGACAGCCAGGGTCCTTTTAGCTGCCCACTGCATCTCCACCTTCCCTACCCTCTGATGTAGCCTCTTCTGTCCCTTTAGTTGTAGAGTTTGTTCTGAGTCTTTGGGTCATTTTCTGGGTTATTTATGCTGAGGTGTTATCTAGTTGTATCTGGGGACCAGGTAAGCTTAGGGTCCTCCTACTCCACCATTTTCCCAACCTCCCAAAATCCTTGGAGGGCTTATTAGAACACAGGTTGCTGGACCCTTTCCCCAGGCTTTCTGTTTTAAAACAAGTTATGCTGCCCACCAGGGAATCAAATTTTGACAAGCACTGTGCTGTATTTTCAGTGACAGAGGATGATGCTTCATCTTCCAGGAACTCTGTGTGAGAATCCAAGCTGGGCTATAAGCCTATTCTGTTTCCATGCCACCTAATACACACTCCGCTTGTGCTTCCATCATAACATGCAGCATATCTGTTTCCCCAAGTAGACCACACCCTTCTTTAGTATCGGAACCAATATTTTTTCATTCCTCTAACACCCAAAAGTTAGCCTAGCCCTTGAACACAGTAGGACCTCACAAAATGTTGAATGAATGGAAGATTTCTTCCTAGAGGTAGGAGCAGTAACAGAAGTGCTTGGTTGACCACCAAATAGTACCTCCCTTGCAAGGCACTAAATTCAATGAACTTCCTGAGCTCAATTAGAAAGGCACATGTAGTGAACAGAATAAAAATACCTGATACGGGGTGCCTGGGTGGCTCAGTGAGTTAAGCCTCTGCCTTCGGTTCAGGTCATGGTCTCAGGGTCCTGGTATGGAGCCCCACATCAGGCTCTCTGCTCTGTGGGGAGCCTGCTTCCCCCTCTCTCTGCCTGCCTCTCTGCCTACATGTGATTTCTCTGTCAAATAAATAAAAATCTTAAAAAAAAAAACCCTGATACTGCATTACATCTATCCAATTGCTAATTTTGCTGCAATAAAACGATAGTGCACACCTCTGGCTGGGGTTTTCATATAATGAAAATCAATTTCACATCCCCACAACAATGTTCAACTACTCCATGTTCCTTGTTTCCCCCACCTACCTCATTTTAATTTAGCAGGTGTTTAATGGTACATAATTATATCTCACTACTGTTTGGGGTGGGGAAATTAGGGATCCAATTTGCATTTTAGGAATAATATGGAAACATGAAAGCTAATTATCTAAGATCAGATTTGGCCAAATGGACTAAGCAGATCATCATTTGACAAAAAACTCTGGCATTTACCTGAATAAATCCAAAAATTGGACATGAACTAATTTATAAATTAATTTTTTAAGGTAGTACTCATAGTAGTATTAGGCAGTATTAACAGTAAAGTAATCCCACTTTATTTTCTGCCTGCCCATTCTGATACCACTTCCCTTTAGGGATATTCTCTCTCCATTTTTATGTAGTCTTGGCAGTAGGATAACCTTAAGGACTGTCCCTTCCTAGGGAAGGTTGGGAGGGAAAAATACTTTCTTTCTTTAGTGTGGGATTGGTCCTTGCTTGTGAGTAACCTCCCTCCTTGGGCACCCTCTCCAAGGATTTTAATTTTAACAACTAAGACAAAGGTAAAAGAAAATGATGTTGACATCTGAACCAGGAGGTTTCAGATATAATATCGTTGCTAACATCCCTGCATCCTTGATTCTGGGTCATCCCAAATCTGGCATATTTTAGTTTCTTCTTGATTCTGTGAGTCCTCCAACTCTAGGGCCCCTTCCCTGATTTAATCAATTCTCTTTGGCTTACATTTTCCATATTTGCTTTCTATTGTTTACAACAATAAAACTCCTGCACAGATTGGCTCTGGCACAAGTAACTGTTACTGTTTCCTGGACGTGAATTTTTCCAGTCAAGTCCATTTTTGTCATTAGCTGGGACTTTGCTTCCACCTCTCACATTTAAATTAAATATCCAGTTCCTCCATAGCTTTTTCATTTTAAATGAAATCTCCCACCCCAATTTTAAGTGGCTTATTTTCATTGGCTACATTACTACATATAAGAGTTAAGCATCATATTCAAACCTTGTGGTCCATAGTATGTTTTAATAAAAATATCCTTGTCCTTACAGCAATTATTCTTGTCTTAACAGCAGTAAAACCTACCCTGTGTTCTATATGATATAACAGTTTCTTATTTCTAGAAAGCAAACTCTACGGAAAAACAGAAATAAGTGGAGAAGGCCTTTGGGTTTCAGGTACTCCTCCAGCTGGAACTGTTGGCCAAAATCATCATACACATGGGGTATAAAACTCTGAAAATGGTAAAAGTCAGGTCCCAGAAGAAATGGGTGAATTAGAAAAGACAATCTGAAATTCGCCTCAGGCGGTGCTATTTCAAGGCACTGTGGTTATACCACAAGAGGTAAAGCACGGACCATGCAGGAAGGGAGTTATGTAGCTATGACCGTTGGAAAGAGAGTCCTTCCATACATCCACGTGGTGACGACTAGGGTGGAACTGAATGACCTCTAAGGTTCCGATATGTGAGAAGAGTTTGAACAGGAGAGGAAGCAGAGGAAATGGTCTATGGCAGAGATGGCAAAGGGAAGGGCTGTAGGCTGTAGGCTGAAATCAATTTAGCCAACATTCCAGTTGCTGAATGACTAGTCTGCCCTAAACTCAAGCTTTTGGAGATACACACACACACACACACACACACACACACACACACATTGCAAAATAAGGTAAGTAGCATTCAGGACAGCTATTTGGACCTGAAGCCTAAGGTAGGGGACACTACTCCCCAGCCTGCCCTGTGGAGCATGTGAGTGATCAGGGAGTGGGGGCCACATTCTTAGGCAGAACCCTCCTGGTCTCTCAGTTTACCTGTGGGCCATGGCCAGGGTGAATGTGGAAGGCAAGTCCTAGGGCATGTCCCCGCATGTTTAGGAGGACTGAACTGTGATCAAGAAGTAGGTACACCAGGATAGGAGGTGCCCACCATGGACAGACAGGAGCCCACACCCACCATGCAGAAAGACCTACAGCAGCCCCACTGTGAAACTGAAATCTTTGGGGGAATTAAAAAACAAAACAAAAAACCTGAAAGTTTGCTAAAGCCATCCTATAGGACACAAATTGCCATGAACTTTAATTGCCAATAGGAACACATTTTGGTAGAGATCTGCCTCCAAGAAAGGACAGCCAAGGCAATTCATGAGTAGCGGTGAGCCTCTGGGACCCTGAGTGAGCAATCTGTGGTAGGAATTCAGCAATTCTGCTGGTGGAGACTGACCTCAAGAGCTTGAGTTTCTTTCCTTTTTTTTTTTTTTTAAGATTTTATTTATTTATTTGAGACAGAGAGCACGTGAGTGCACAAATGAGGGGGAGGAGCAGAGGCAATGGGAGAAACAGACTCCCCAGTGAAGCAGAAAGCCCAACGTAGGGCTTGATCCTAGGACTCCACGATCATGACCTGAGCTGAAAACAAAAGCTTAACTGACTGAGCTACTCAGAACTTCAGAACTTCAGAACTGCCCCCAAGAACTTAGGCCTAATTGCTTCTAACTCTATCATACACCTTCTTCCTTGAGAACATTCTTTGGTGAATCACATTGGAGGCAGGTCCTGAAAGGCCCCACTCAGCCCACCCCTCTTTGGCTAAAGGTGACAGTTTAATCTTGCTTTTGAGTTGAGTGTCTATATGGCCATGCACACGTCAGGTTGTCAGGGTGTACGTGCAGGCTGAAACTCCCATGTTTCACAGCTCCAAGCCAATGGCCAGCTTGGTTTCACGGATGTGAGTCCAGAGCCATGGGGAAACACCACCAAGAGGAGAGTGAAAAGCCAGATGAGTGTGCAATATTCCACAAAGTCCCTGAGCCCTTGCAGTCAGCACGTGTGACCTTCCCACCGCCCTTCCACACGCAGGGCCCAGACAATACTTGTCAACAGAACAAGACAAACAGAACCCACCCAGAAATGCGGGATCCTCTGGTTTCCAAACCTTCCTTGAGTCAACTGTCCTCTAGCTAAAGTCATCATGCTAGGTGTGTGGCAAGTGGATACAAGATGCACACCCAACTCTAACAAAACATGCAAAAACAGCTGACATTCCAGTACCCATTAACTCTAGTGGACATCATGGTTCATTTTCACTCCCCAAGAACTCCATCATGCCTCCTTCCCACCCAAATTCCATTTCAACATGTAGCCAATGGCTTCTATGCAACGAACATACGTGGTATCATCATAAGGATTAACGTATTCTCTATGAGCCAGGCGCTAGGCTGTGTCCCACATGGATGGTGCTTACTGAACCTTATTAACAGCCCTACAAGTGAGTACTATGAACATCCCCCTTTGACAAGTGAGACTCATACAGGAGCGCATGAGTTTTGCATGTTAAATGGTGGGGGGGGGG
>ML096421.1:14149-63311 GCA_003697995.1 Taxidea taxus jeffersonii | reverse complement strand
AGTACTTTATAGTTTTCTGAGTATAGATTCTTTGCCTCTTTGGTTAGGTTTATTCCTAGGTATCTTATGGTTTTGCGTACAATTATAAATGGCATTGACTCCTTAATTTCTTTTTCTTCTGTCTTGCTGTTGGTGTAAAGAAATGCAACTGATTTCTGTGCTTTGATTTTATATCCTGACACCTTACTGAATTCCTGTACAAGTTCTAGCAGTTTTGGAATGGAGCCTTTTGGGTTTCCCGCCATATAGGATTTTTAAATGGATTTTTATTAAATCTCTGGAGCAACTGGGAGAATTGACATCCCTGCTACATTGAGTGTTCCAGTCATTGAACATAGAATATCTCTCCACTTACTTAAGTCTTGTTTATTTCAACTGCACTTAGACCATTGGTTTCCAACCAGTGGTGATTTTTGCCTTTCAGGGGACATTTGGCACTATCTGGAGACATTTCTGATGGTTACAGTTGGGGATGAGGGTGCCACCAGCATATAGTAGATAGACGTTAAGGACGCCGCTAAACATCCTAAAGTGGACAGAATGTCTCTTCTCATAAGAAAGAATTATCTAACCCAGAATGTAGTGCTGAAAGTTGAGAAATCGTGGGTTAGGTTTGTACTTAAGGATTTCTTTGGTGGGGGGTTATTTTAATTTTTTTAAAGATTTTATTTATTTATTTGAAAGTGAGAGAGTGTGCGAGAGCATGAACGGGGGGAGGGGCAGAGGGAGAGGAAGCAGCAGACTCCCCATTGAGCAGGGAGCCTGATGTGGAACTCAGTCTCAGGATCCTAGGATCATGACCTAAGCTGAGGGCAGACGCTTAATTGACTGAGCCACCCAGGCACTGGGGTATTGTAATTTTTAAAAATGTTGGTTCATTACTAGTATATTGATACATTAATAATTATTTGCTTATGTTGGTTATAATTTGTTGATAATTATATTTATAATTATTGATAAATTTGGAGTTTGGCCTACCATTTTATTATTTGTTTTGTGCCAGTTTCCTCTTTCATTACTCCGTTTCACCTTTCCTGCCATCTTTTGTGTTATTTAAACATGTTTTACTGTCCCATTTTACTTTATCTATTGTGCCTTTTAGTCTATCTATTCCTATAATTTTTTTTGTAGTTGCTCTAGGAATTACAATATTGATAATGAACTTTTCATAGCTTCCTTAGAATCAGTATTTTGCCATGTCAAGTGAAATGTAGAATCATTACTACTCTTTAAGTCTCTTTACCTTCCCCTTTATATTTATAGGTTAGCTTATGTATTACATCTCTATACATTGAAAAACCCATTAGTCAATGATTTAACTTTTGCTTTTGTCCATCGAACATATTTTAAAGAACTTAAGAGAATAGGCTACTATATTTGCACAGATATTTACTGTTTCTGTTGCTTTTCCTTCATTTCTGACGTTCCAGGTTTCCATCCGCTTCCATTTCCCATGTGTATTAAGAATTTCCTTTAGCAATTCTTTTAGAGGAGGTCTGCTAGTGACTAATTTTTAGTTTTCCTTAACCTGAAAGGGTCTTGATATTCCTTTCATTCCTGAAAGCTAATTTTGCTGATTACAGGATTCTAAGTTGACAGTTCTTTACTTTTACCACTTGAAAAATGTGCCACTTCCTGCTGGCCTCCCTGGAAATATGGTTTCTTCAAATTGTTTTCCCCTTATACATAACATATTGTTTGTATCTGGCTGCTTTTAAGATTTTTAAATTTGCCTTTGTGTCTTGGTGTGAATTTTTTTGGGTTCTCCCTAATCAGGGGTTGCTCATCTTCTTGAATCTGTAAATGTATGTCTTTTGCCAGATTTGGGGAATTTTTAGTCATTATTTATTGGAATACTCTTTCTAGCCTCAGACTTTCTCTCCTAATCTTCTGAGACTCTAAAGAGGAGTGATTGATCCCATTAGATCCCAGAGTCTTGTACCCTCTCCCCGCTTTTTAGTGTTCTCTCTTTGTTGTTCATTCTCAATAAATTTTATTGTTCTGTTTTCAAGTTGACTGATTCTTTCCTTTGTCCTCTCCATTCTGCATAGAGCCCATACATTCAGAGTTTTAAAAATTCAGTCATTATATTTTTTGGTTCTGGATTTTTCATTTGGTTCTTCTTTATGTCCTCTATTTATCTGCTGAGACATTTTATTTTTGTTGTTTGAAGCATGTTCATAAATGCTCCTTGAAGCACTTTTGTGATGGCTATTCTGAAAACCTCATCAGGTTATTCTAACATTTGTGTGTGTTGATTGTATTATTTTATTTCAAGTTGATATCTTAGTAGTCCTTGGTATACTGAGTGACTTTTTACTGAAATCTTGGATATTTTGAGTATTATGGTATGAGACTCTGGCTTTTTGAAAAATCTTTTGTTTAGCAGGCCTCCTATGATACTGCTCCAGTGGGGATAGACTGCTGTCTCATTACCTCAGGTGGGGTTAAAAGTCTAGGTTCTCACCTTAGCCTCCACTAACTCCTAAAGGAAGGGACTCCTCGTGGCTGCTAGGTGGGGTATGAGTTTAGGCTCCTCAACAGGATAAAAGACAAGCTACACACTATTAGAAAATATTTGCAAATTACAGATCCAACAAGGCCTCTATATCTAAAAAATATAGAGAGCTCTTAAACTCAATATAAAAAAAAACAAAAGCAAAAAACCAGTCTAGTTACAAAATTTGCAAAACACATGAACAGATACTTAACTAAAGAGGATATATGGGGAGGCGCCTGGATGGCTCAGTGGGTTAAAGCCTCTGCCTTCGGCTCAGGTCATGATCCCAGGGTCCTGGGATTGAGCCCCATGTCGGGCTCTCTGCTCAGCGAGGAGCCTGCTTCTTCTTCTCTCTCTGCCTGCCTCTTTGCCTACTTGTGATCTCTGTGTGTCAAATAAATGAATAAAATCTTTAAGAAAAAAAAGAGGATATATGGGTGGAAAATCAGAATATGAAAAGATGTTCAACATCATTGCTGTTAGGGAAACCCAATTTTAAACCACAAGATATCACTATACACTTACTAAAACAGTTTTGAAATAAAAGGATGCCGGGTGGCTTAGTCACTTGAGTGTCTGACTCTGGATCTCAGCTCAGGTCTTGGACTCAGGGTCATGATTCAGGCCCCACATCGGGCCCCATTGTGGAGCCTGCTTAAAAAATTGGCTTCAAAATAAAAAAATAGTGATGATATCAAATGTTGGTGAGGATGCAGAGGAATTGGATCACTCATAATTTACTGGTGGTGGGAATATAAAATGGTATAGCCACTCAGAAAGAGTATGGTATGGCAGTTTCCTAAAAAGTTCAGTATAGACTTACCATATGTTTAACAATTGCCCTTGGGCATTTATCTCAGAGAAATGAAAATGTGACCACCTGTATGAAAGTTTCTACAGCATCTTTTTATTTATAGTCCAAAACTACAAACAACCAAAATGTCCTTTAGGGATGAATAAACTTGGCACATCTATGGAATAGTACTTAGCTATAAAAAATGATTTTTAAATGATTTTTAAATCATTGGAATCAGTATTCCAATAAATAAAATGATTATTTTTAAATAATAAAAAAATACTTAGGGGCACCTGGATCATGCTGCTGGTTAAATATCAGACTCTTGGTTTCAGCTCAGGTCATGATATGAGGGTCATGAGATCGAGCCCCATGTTTGGCTCCATGCTTGGCACAGAGTCTGCTAAAGACTCTCTCTCTCCCTCTCACTCTGTCCCTCCCCTCTGTACATGTGCATACTTTTTCCCTCTCTCAAATAAATAAATCTTTAAAAATAAGCTGTTGATACATGCATCATCCTTGATGAACCTCAGGGGCATCATGCTGAGTGAAGAAAAAGGTCAGTCTCAAAAGATTATAAACTGTATGATTCCATATATATAATATTCTCAAAATGACTAAACTATAGAGTTCAAGCACAGATTAGTGGTTGCCAGAGGACAGGGATTTAGGTGTGGGGCAAGGTGGGATGGGAGTTAATATAAAGAGGTAGCACAAAAGAGATTTCTTTTGTTGTGATGGAGTAGTTCTGTATCTTTACTGTGGTGATGGTTACATAGATCTGAAGATGGGATAAAATAGAATAGGACCATATAGGCAACACATAGAAACCACACATAATACATGAATACATATTTAAGTATGATAAAAATTAAATGAGTTCTGTAGTCTAGTTAATAGTAATGTGCCAGTGTACGTTTTTGGTCTTGATATTCAATTACAGCTGTATAAGATGTCATCATTAGGAGACACTGAGTGAAGAGTTATGAGTCTCTTTGTACTAATTTTGCAACTTCCTGTGGTCTATAATTATTTCAAAAGAAAAGGTTGTTTTCTTTTAATTCACATTTCTCTGTGGTAGTTTAAGTGTAGTTCTTGTGAAAACAGAATATTAGGGAAAACCAATATTTGCCACCTCCTATGCTCAAAATACCATAAGGCCACTGCAGCCAACACATGTGTACTAATAAAAATATCTACACACAATATACTCCTTTCTATTTCTTTGGTGTTTTTAAATTTCTTTCCTTTCTAAAATTACTTTTTGGGGGAAAACTGGAAATAATCAGTAGTTATATTAGAGGTAGTATATGTTCTTAGAAATGTGCTAACTTCCTTTTTTCTGTCAATTAAAATACAGGACAGATGATATTCACATTCTTTATACATTTATAAAGATGCTCCCAAATTTGACCAGACCCAAACACATTTTTTTAAAGATTTTATTTATTTATTTGATAGACAGAGATCACAAGTAGGCAGAGAGGCAGAGAGAGAGAGGAGGAAGCAGGCTGTCCGCGGAGCAGAGAGCCCGATGCGGGGCTCAATCCCACGACCTTGGGATCATGACCCGAGCAGAAGGCAGCAGCTTTAACCCACTGAGCCACCCAGGCGCCCCCCTCCAAACACATTTTCAAGAAAGTAAAATAACACAACTTTCTTGGTGATACATTATTTTTAGTCACTACTCACTCTGTGACAAAGATACAGTGGGCTATAAGTTATGAGAATTGTGTGCTAGCTATAACTATCACTTTTTCTCCTGCTCAGGAAATTGTATTAGAATTCAAGTGAGGGGATGTGGTCTTATTATACAGAAACACTGGAATCTGCTCAAATTTTTAAAAATTATTTATGCCATACTTTATGCTGGTTTCAATAACACATTTGAGAGCATCTACTTTAGGGTACAAATGAAGTAGAATAATATGATCCCTTGCTTTATCAGCTGCTAATATGGCAATGGTATTCTAGAAAAAATTCTGAATTTCAAGTCAGTCTTGGATTTTAATCCTAGCTCTGCTGCTTATCAGACAGGTCATTAAACCTCATGGAACCTAAGTTTTCTCAATTACAGGGTTATCCATTGAAGAGAATTTTGTCATTCAGTTCTCACCTTTGTGAAAGATACCTAGCACCATACGTGTCTCTGGTAGCTGGTCACAAAATGTTTGTTTTGCCACAAAAGTTTTGTGAACTGAGGTTGAGAAGCCAGTATATCCATGAACATTGCACCTAGAAAGCAAATGATAAATATATAGTAAAAAGGACAAATACTGAGGTATTTTAAACTGTGAAAAAAAGGAGTTTGCAAATGAAAAGTGTCAAATGGGCTGCAGGTTTCAGAGAAGGCATCATGATGGGAATGGTATTCAGAGTGGGTTTTAAAAAATGGAAAGGAAGAAAGATAAATCAGGCAAGTGACCATTTCAAGCAGAAGCAAGAGCTTGAGGCTATATGATTATATAGAAATCAAAATTGAGAAATTTATCATACCTCAAACCTGCTCTTCTATTAGATTATATTTTAGAAGTTAGAAAAAATGTTAAGCAATTTTTCCCGAAGTGTTACATTCTTAAACGTGTTCCAACATCTGCTGCATATTTTAATGGTATTGTTGAACCTACTTCATTGCTAGGACACTTGTATACTTTACTTTGAAATCTTGATTGGTACAATTTACATAGCTCCTGTCAGCTGTCAGCTAAAGTTAGGCTTGTTGACAGTATTTTTTATGTTTAACAAAGATGAATGATATAATAATGGGACATTAACAAGAGCTGGGATTTCATTGTTTTTGTTAAGCCTTACAGACTTGCTTTCAGGGTGCCTGGGTGGCTGAGTCGGTTAAGCCTTTAACTCAGGTCATGATCTCAGGGTCCTGGGATCGAGCATCGCTTTGGGCGCCCTGCTCAGCAGGGAGTCTGCTTCTCCATCTCGCTGTCTCTCAAATAAATAAAAAATTTTTTAAAAAAAGAATTGCTCTCATATGTTACTGATGTACATGAACTTAATTTCTTTGAAGCTTTGGCATTCTGATCAGTTTTCTGTTCTTAAATGATAATTGATGTTTTTCATACTATAATCTTGCAGAAAATGTGAAATGTGCATGAAATGTGCCTTGAATATATGAAAGCAGTATACCCATAATTTTCATATTTTCTGGTGTATTCTCTTAGACAAATAGGTTGGTTTTTGAAAGCTTGGTTTGGCATATAGTGGGTTTTGTTTAGTACTGAAACAAAGGAATCTTCTTAAATTATTATTATTGAGTTATAGTTGACATACAATGTCAAAATTAGTTTCAGGTGTATAGCAAAGTGTTCCAGCAATTCTATACATTACTCAGCGCTCACCACAAAAATGTAGTCACCATACAACATTATTACAGTGTCATTGACTATATTTCTTATGCTATACTTTTTGTCTCCATGACTCACTTATCTTAAAACCGAAAGTTTGTACTTCTTAATTTCCTTCACCTATTTCACTCATTCCCCCACCTCTTCTCTGACCAAAGGAATCTTTTTATGGGGCAAATATATCTACCAGTATTGTGTTTTTTCCCAAGTAGTCAATCAGCCACAGATACTTGTAATTTATCTACTTTTGAGATAAATTTTCACTAAATAATTTTAGTTTTACTGTTATTTTAGTGAACAAATAATTTTATGTATTTGATTGGATACCTACTAAATACAAAGCATAGTAGTACTGAACAAGTGTGATTATGATACAGATCACCAAGGATCTAGTAAGAAAGAAAAATATTTACATAAATAACAATAAGGCAGTTTGTCTTTTTTTTTTTAAGATTTATTTATTTATTTATTTGACAGGCAGAGATCACAAGTAGGCAGAGAGGCAGGCAGAGAGAGAGGAAGGGAAGCAGGCTCCCCGCCGAGCAGGGAGCCCGATGCGGGACTCGATCCTAGGACCCTGAGATCATGACCTGAGCCGAAGGCAGAGGCTTTAACCCACTGAGCCACCCAGGCGCCCAAGGCAGTTTGTCTTAAATGTTGTAAGCTTTGTAGCAATTTCAGATAATGGAGAGAACATTTTGAATAGATGATCAGGGATTATTTCATGGAGGCATGAGCATTTGACTAATGCTTGTTGCTTTTAAATGAATATTAACATGGCAGTCAGTGTGAGGTAGAAATTCTGAAATGACAGCTCTCCACTGCCAAAGATTTTATCTTTATAAACTGGGAAAATCATTTCATCACTAATAAATGATTAATATCTAAACATTCCTATAAATACTAACTTAAGGTAAATATTTATACTTTTAGAGAGTACATTTGTTTATGATGGTTAATTGCTGCTTTTATATTTTTAGGCCATGAATATTGTGGTCCCCTTCATGTTTAAATATGCTGTAGACAGCCTCAACCAGATGTCGGGAAACATGCTGAACCTGAGTGATGCACCAAATACAGTTGCAACCATGGCAACGGCAGTTCTGATTGGCTGTATGTGTGATTCTTTGATCTGACTACAGGTGTTGACTTTCTTCAGGAGGGTTTCATCATATTTGAGAAGATGACCTTTTCACCACCAACACACTTAGCATTTTGGATGTTTATCATTTTATGTGAGATATTTGAAATGTGGTTTTAAAAAATTCTTTTTATGATACACTTTCTAAAAATTCTGTAACAACCTCATTTTTCAAGTTCTAGAAAAAAATAACATGAAATAAGACATTGAACTCATAACAACCACTTCTGATAGTCTATCAGATAAACTTTTCAATAATTCTAGTTATTTTCTTGCTATTATTATTTAATGGGAAATAGCTAAATAATGATATGTGTACATTAATGTCTTATTGAATTATATTCAGTAGCCATGACACAGATTTACCATTTGTAAAGAACAGAACATGTTGCTTTGTTCCCTCATGCATTAGAAAAGACACTTTGTGAGACTCAGGAGATTTGAATGGGGACATGCTTTAGTCAAGGCACTTGATTTTTCAGGATCTCGATTTTATCATTTGTTATTTGGGGGAATCGAAGTAGATTAAAATTTATCCACAATAAGGCCATATAGACTGCTATTTATTAAAAGTATTTAGTTGGAAAAAAAAATCTTCAACGTCTGGAATTTATAGAGGGAAATAACAATGAAAGGGATCCATAGTGGTGGAAAGATTGGTACTCACTAGGCTAGGTGCTTTCTTTCTAGGTTTCTTTTAATATAAGTATTCTGTGATGTATTCATTTATTGTATAAACATTTTCTTACTTACTATATACTTATCATTTTATACTGCTATGATTCTACCATTTTTATAACCCAGTTTTTTTTCTTTTGAATGTATTGTTAGATGGTGTATCAAGAGCTGGAGCTGCCTTTTTTAATGAAGTTCGAAATGCAGTATTTGGCAAGGTGGCCCAAAATTCTATCCGAAGAATAGCCAGAAATGTCTTTCTCCATCTTCACAACCTGGATCTGGCTTTCCACCTGAGTAGACAGACAGGAGCTTTATCAAAGGCTATTGACAGAGGGACAAGGGGTATCAGTTTTGTCCTGAGTGCTTTAGTATTTAATCTTCTTCCCATCATATTTGAGGTGACTCTTGTCAGTAGTATTTTGGTAAGTAGAACATTTTTCATAGTAAGCTTTTATCTTACATTCTCATTAGTGGCTATTTAATATTTGAAGCTGGTGTGCTATTGAATGTTCATGGTTTGAAAGCAAAATTCCATGGTATGAGAGGGGTTATGCAGTTAATTTAATTATTTGCCAGAAGCTTTAAGGGACTGTCCAAAATCTTTATCATGTTGTTATTGTAAAGAGCTGGTCAGTTCAACACGTACATCATTTGTTTAACTAGTGCTTGTAATTGTTTTGGCAGAGATATTTGTATATGACTTTGGACTGGTATGCTCAGATTATCTAGATATTTATTCACCTTTTGTAATATTCTCAGCAATTTCATATTTTATAATTAAAACTGTATATATACTCTTTATTCCTCTTAAGGCTTATTGGGTTCTTTTTTATCAGCATTTGACAGTAGTATCAATGCGGCAAGTGTTTGGCTTTCTTCCCTTGCTACCTAGGGTAGCTTTCCTAAGGTATTTGATTCCTCACACATTTATTTATACAACTTCCCATCAGCATGTTTTTATTAAAATCTTTTGACTGATATTTGCTGTTGTAGATTATAAACTATTTGGTAAGAACAACGACTGTTTATCATTTCTTCTTTTGGCTTCTCCAGTATTATAGATGTGGTGCCCAGTTTGCATTGGTAACCCTTGGGACTCTTGGTGCATATACAGCATTCACAGTTGCTGTTACACGGTGGAGGTAAAGTATTTCCCAGGAGCCAGTCAAGGTTCAGAAATTAGCTATGCTTTTATAATAAAAATTACATGCCTATGCACATCTTTGTCTTACAGAACTAGATTTAGAATAGAAATGAACAGAGCGGATAATGATGCAGGTAATGCTGCCATAGACTCGCTGCTGAATTATGAAACTGTGAAGGTAATATGTTTAATTATACTTTCCTCTGTCTTGCACATTGCACAAAGATTTGTTCTGCCATTTAATGGAATAGGTGCTGTTAAGTTAGAACTTCAGATGAGGATAGGATCTCTAGTTATGACGGAGTAATTGTACTTTGTTATTTTTCCTTATTTGGAAATTGTCTTCTCTTTCTGCCTCCATTTTTGTGTGGCAGCATCAGAATTTTACCTTCTGAATTAATTTATAAGTGAGAAAAGTATAGGTAGCACCTTGATTCAGAATGAACACTAAGCTAGTCAGACATATAAGTTCTTGACTTTCTATCCCTCAGAGTACCTAATATAGTGCCTTCCATTAATTCTTTCATTTATATGTTCATTTTTCCATTTAACAAATATTACTGAATGCTTCTTATGTCCAAAGCACTACACTTGGTCTTGTGATGGGGAGGGTGGTAAAAATGATTAATATTTAACCTTTGCCCTCCCGCTCTCCCAGATTTAACTCCATTAACTGGGAGAATTAAAGTAAGTATGCAGGTAACTGTATAAGAAGGCGTAATGGTGGTAGGGGCAATGAGAACTGTCATTTCAGCCTCAGGGGATCAGGGGAAGGCTTTGTGAAGGAAATGCCATTAATAGCTTTTTCTTAGGGGTGCCTAGGTGGCTCAGTAGGTTAAGCCTCTGCCTTCAGCTCAGGTCATGATCTCAGGGTCCTGGAATCAAGCCCCGCATCGGGCTCTCTGCTCAGTGGGGAGCCTGCTTCCCCCTTTCTCTGTGCCTGCTTCTTTGCCTACTTGTGATCTCTCTCTCTCTCTGTCAAATAAATGAATAAAATGTTCAAAAAATATTAACCAGGCGTTATCAAAATGAGATAAATTTCATGGACTTTTCAAATACAGTTCAGTGTGGAAAACTATAGAGTACCATAGTCCAGTGTATTGAAAGTCATTTTTTAAAATGGAGTATGTTGGGGAGCCTGGGTGGCTCAGTGGGTTAGGGCCTCTGCCTTCCACTCGGGTCGTGATCCCAGGGTCCTGGGATCAAGCCCCACGTCGGGCTCTCTGCTCAGCAGGGAGCCTGTTTCCCCCACTCTCTGTCTCTGCCTGCCTCTCTGCCTACTTGTGATCTCTGTCTGTCAAATAAATAAATAGAATCTTTAAAAAATTAAAATGCAGTTTGTGGTACAAAGTTGTATTCATACATGAGGTCAGATGAAAAGGATACTAATTACTTCAGAGAATAAATTCCTTTTTTTTAGTTTTTAAAAAGATTTTTTTAAATTTAATTTTATTTTTTCAGTGTTCCAAAATTTGTTGTTTATGCACCACACCCAGTGCTCCATGTAGTACATGCCCTCCTTAATACCCACCACCAGGCTCACCCATCTCCCTACCCACTTCCCTTCCAAAACCCTCAGTTTCTTTCTCAGAGTCCACAGTCTCTCACTTTTCCTTTCCATTTCCTAATGTCCTCCATTTATTCTTTATGTACCACAAGTAAGTGAAACCATATGATAATTGACTTTCTCTGCTTGACTTATTTCACTCAGCATAATCTCCTCCAGTTTCATCCATGTTGATACAAAAGTTGGGTATTCATCCTTTCTGATGGAGGCATAATATTTCATTGTATATATGAACCATATCTTCTTTATCCATTTGTATATTGAAGGGCATCTTGGCTCTCTCCACAGTTGGGCGACTGTGGCCATTGTTGCTGTGAACATTGGGGTACAGATGGCCCTTCTTTTCACTACATCTGTATCTTTGGGGTAAATACCCAGTAGTATAATGGCAGGGTCATAGGGTAGCTCTATTTTTAATTTCTTAAGGAATCTCCACACAGTTTTCCAAAATGGCTGCACCAACTTGCATTCCCACCAACAGTGTAAGGGGGTTCCCCTTTCTCCACATACTCTCCAACACATGTTGTTTACTGTCTTAGTGATATTGGCCATTCTAGCTGGTGTAAGGTGGTATCTCAATGTGGTTTTGATTTGAATCTCCTGATGGCTAATGATTATGAACATTTTTTCTTGTGTCTGTTAGCCATTTGTATGTCTTCTTTGGAGAAGTGTCTGTTCATGTCTTCTGCCCATTTTTTGATGTGATTTTCTGTTTTTTGGGTGTTGAGTTTGAGGTGTTCTTTATGTATCTTGGATATCAGCCCTTTCTTTGTCTATAGTGTCATTTGCAAATATCTTCTCCCACCCCGTAGGTTGCCTTTAAGAGAATAAATTCTAATTATACTTGCATGTAATTACTATTTTTGTATGTTTTGTAGTATTTTAATAATGAAAACTATGAAGCACAAAGATATGATAGATTTCTGAAGACATATGAAACTGCTTCATTGAAAAGTACCTCTACTCTGGCTATGCTGAACTTTGGTCAAAGCGCTATTTTCAGTGTTGGTTTAACGGCTATTATGGTGCTCGCCAGTCAGGGAATTGTGGCAGGTAATGGATCTGCAGTGTTCACATTTATATATACTTTACTTAACCTTTATAAATAAAGATTAATGAAAGGAATGTATATATTAGTCTTACTATAAAGCATGTTCAATAAGGTGCTTTAACATCCTTTTAGCATTTAATATTTCTAATTTCTGTTTCTCTTGTGGACCTGGAAAGCAATGTAATTAATTTAGTGTTTAGTCCAAAGGATTACAGTTACAATTACTAGTTACATTTTAATTAGACAGATTGATTTGTAAAACATTTCAAAAGTAAATAATGTCTCTGACTCCTTTCTATAACCTGCCCACTCAGGATTTATTCATTCACTGTGCCTTTAATACATGGTTTATCATTCCCAGTCATGATACTCATTTGCTCCAATTTTTTAATATATACTTTTTAAAAAAATTTCTATTTCACATTACAAAGAAACTTGCTAGTGTCCTAGGAAGAAAGGAAAGATTTCTAGCCATCCATTTCTATCTTCCCTTAAACCATTCCCTTTTTAAAAAATATTATGTATAGTGTATGGGTGAGCAGTTCCCATTCTACTTACATCAAATTCCCTATATTCCTGAATCATGTATTAAAATGCTTTGAAATTTGAGTAGGCCTTAAGAGTTGCTAGTTATATGCATTTTTGAAGTATATTCCAGAATAATAAACTGTAAATTTTCTGTCTTAAGCTGGAAAAGTTTATAACCTCTAAAACACCTTTTTTTTTTCTTCTGCTAACTACATATTAAGGTACCCTTACCGTTGGAGATCTAGTAATGGTGAATGGACTGCTTTTTCAACTTTCATTACCCCTTAACTTTCTGGGGACTGTATATAGAGAAACTAGACAAGCACTCATAGATATGAACACCTTGTTTACTCTACTCAAGGTAGACACTAGAATTAAAGTAAGTAATCTATTCAGTACTTTTTTAAAAGCATGTGAATATCATCCCATTAATAGGATTGTTCTAAGGGAATATTTACATCACCATGTTAGCAAACTGTTTCTTTTTTGTAGGAATTGGAGCTATCATGTGTATTAAGAGGTTGTTAGAGCTTTTACTTCCATGTTTAGAAACCTTACAGTGTTAGCAAATATTATACCTAGAAGCTAAATTTTATTAACTTGAATTATTTGTACTTGCACTTGATTTACTTCTGCTAAAAATGATATAAAATGTGTGATTGCCTTTCCTCACATCCTCAACTTCCTTACACCCATGCCCACCATCTTCCTACCTGCTCTCCAAAATTGCTCAAAAACCAAAGCATTTAAGAATTTTTGACCTTAGTGCAGAGTGAAAAAACAAATCTTTAAATGCATGCTTGGAAGTAGTCTAGCTCTACTTATAAACCTCCTTTTTCTCTATTATTTCTCTTCTTCTCTTTGTGAAGTAAAATATTGTCTGCATGGCTATACTCTACATGGTGTCTAAAGTGGCTTTTTTTTTCTCTTCCCTACTAGGACAAAGCAATGGCATCTCCCATTCAGATCACACCACAGACAGCTTCAGTGGCCTTTGATAATGTGCATTTTGAATACATTGAGGGACAGAAAGTCCTTAGTGGAATATCTTTTGAAGTTCCTGCAGGAAAGAAAGTGGCCATTGTAGGAGGTAGTGGGTCAGGGTGGGTAATTCAGTTATTTATAAAATTCTACATCATTGATTAATGATTCCCAATATAATGCTTTTTTTCTTTATCATAATAAAATAATTACAGTTGTTTAGAACAGGGGTTCCCTAATGTCAATCATATTATATAACCTTTCCTTGTCTCCAATTTCAGAAAAAGCACAATAGTACGGCTGTTATTTCGCTTCTATGAGCCTCAAACGGGTAGCATTTACCTTGCTGGTCAAAATATACAAGATGTGAGCCTGGAAAGCCTTCGGAGGGCAGTGGGAGTGGTGCCTCAGGTATTTAAAAAATAAAAAAAGAATAAACCTATTTGGGGAAAGATTTATTGGGTTGGTAGATCTTTTATTAGAATAATTTGAATTCAAAGAGTCAATATAGGGGCACCTGGATGACTCAGTTGGTTAAGCATCTGACTCTTGATTTTGGCTCAAGTCATGATCTCAGGGATCATGAGATTGAGCCCCATGTTGGCCTCTGTGCTGGGCATAGAGCTTGCTTGGGATTATCTCCCTCTCCATCTGTCCCTCCCTGCTCTGCTTGTGTGCTGGCTCGCTCTCTCTCTCTCTCTCCCAAATAAAAGGAAAAAAAAGGTCAATATATGCCAATTAAGTAGGAAGCAGTAGGCCCTACAGTTTAAATTCTGTTACCAAAAATATTTTAAAAATGTGAATGGAAAATCTGCATGATGGAAAGATTTTTTTTTTAAATATTAGAAAGATAGCATAATATAAAGGAAAGAGCCCAGACTAAAGACAAACAGATCTGGATTCTGACCCCAGCTCTAACCCTTACAAGTTCTGTGGTCTTGGTCCTCAGTTTCCTTATCTTTAAAATAAGGATAATAACCATTTGTCTTATAGGATAGAATTATTATGAATTAGAGATGATATCTTTTAAAGCACCAAGCACAATGTCCATCACGTAATTGTTCAGTAAATGAAAACTATTACTGTGATTTTGAACAGTTTTTGACATAGTGAATCAGTTTGCCTATCTGCTTCCATGTTTGTATGCCTTGTCTTTGTACCAACTTGTCCTGTTTGTGTCTGACCTGTAGTAAGTATTTAATAAGTATTTGTTGAACAACTTTAGGGAAAAAAATAAATTTAGAGCAAAATCTGAGAAGACAACAGGGATGCCTTATAGAATGTGAATTTTTCTTATGCTAAAAGCCAATAGAGAGACCTGGGAACAAGTTGCAGCCTAGAATCTGAATTAAGTTCTTGAGACAACTGTAAGAAAAGGATTAGACAGGGATATGTAAAAAAGGTCCCCAAATGAACTAACACTCTGCACTGTCCTCCCTCTTTCACAGAGAATCTCAAATATTAGTGTGCATGAATTGCTTAGGGAGATTATTGAAATTCCAACTCTTTCATGGACCTTAGTTCTGGCGTAGGGGGGCTGTGTGGGGCCCAGGAACCTGCATTTTTGAGTATGTGTCCTAGATGATTCTGATATAAGTGATCCATAGAGTCTGTGTTGAGGAACATTGACCTAAACTGTATATCAAGTGAATTGAATTCTAGGCTGTGTCTGCTTGGGGCTCGGTGTCCTCATCCATCCAACTAGATTGCTGCCATTTTCTTAGGGTTTATAACAGTTGCCCTTGACCTTTTGAAAAATAAAACATTTTATTCACAAGGAAAAATATACATGGTTAATAAATGAAAGAAAAGATGCTGATCCTCACTGGAAGGCTTACCAGTACAAATTAAATCAACAATGTAATACCATTTTTCACCTGCCAGCAAGGATTTTAGAATTCATAATATCCAGTTTGGGCAAGGCTGTGTAAAATGGCTAGTCTGTTGTTTGGCCGGTGGAAGTATACAGCTTTCCTGACAAGCAACTTGGCAATATATACCAATAGCCAGAAAAATACTGATACCATTTATTCCAGTAATTCTGCCTCAAGGAAATAAACAGAGAAGTGAACAGATTTTTATATGCAAAGATGGTCATTACATCATTATTTATAATAGCAGAAGTTGAAATTCACAGTGTAACTATCCAACAATAAGTAGATAGTTAAATTTATCACCATAGGATCAAATGTCATACAGCCATTTATAAATATGCTGCTTGTAAATAATATTATCATAAAAAATACTCAAATACAAAGTTTCTTAAAAAGAGGATACCAAGCAAAATATAACATCCCAATTTTATAATACTAAATGTATATATATAACTAGAGAAGAAAGGAGAAAATAAACCAAAATGTTGATAGTAGTTATTAATACGTGGTAGCATTATGGATTATTTAATACATTTTTATTTTATCATTTTTCGTATTTTCGAAGTTACCAGTTAGTATCTGTTAGCTCTTTTTTGAATATAAAATATTTAAAGGTAAGTATTTTCTCTTTATAGAACTTTAAGCTTAGTGGGTTTAAGTACCATTTCAAAATGAGAACATTTTATATCAGTAGTTGGTATAAAATGATTAAAATATTATTTGAAGTAATATCTGAAAGTGGGGCTGATTGTGATGTCAAAGAAGATCTTAATTAATTATCTTGGTTAATGTGAACTAATGGAGCCATTTTTTTAAAGATTTTATTTATTTATTTGACAGAGATCACAAATAGGCAGAGAGGCAGGCAGAGAGAGACAGAGAAGCAGACTCCCTGCTGAGCAGAGAGCCCCATGCGGGACTCAATCCCAAGACCCTGGGATCATGACCTGAGCCGAAAGCAGAGGCTTTAACCCACTGAGCCACCCAGGCGCCCCCTAATGGAGCCATTTTATTTCATCTTACTGTTGCCTTCCAACCATTTGGAGACTAAAAGGAAAGTGGGAGGTGGATGTTCACTTTAAGTACATTAGCTTTAGTGTGCTATATCAGAATAAAATGAAATATCAATTGAATGCTTGTAGTGACCTTTCTCCAAAAAATATCTGTAGTGTATAAATCCTTTGTTTTCTGTGTCCAAGTAAAAAACTTGTTTCTATGTCCCAGTTTAAAAGCTTCTGAGAAAACATATATTCAACCTCATTAGTAATTAGGGAAGTGCTAATTTAAACATCACGTTTTACCCCCAAAAGTAGCAACAACTGAAACTTAACTAATATGCAGGGTTGTTGAATATATAGGGATCTGATGCCCTCATACACTATGGGTTGGAATATGTATACTGTTGGAGCATTTTGGAAGACGGGCAATATCAGACTATCAAAGGATAAATGTATGCTTACCTTTGTTTAAAGATTTCATTCAATTGACAGAAAGGTGACAGCGCAAGAAGGAGAGGAGGGGAGGGGCACAGAGAGAGGAAGAAGCATACTCCCCACTGATCAGGTAGCCAGATGTATGCTTACCTTTTAACTCATTAGTCTATTTCTAGGGGTTGTTCTTACAGAAATACTCAAGTGTACAAAGTACTATATACAATATTTTATTCCAGCGTTGTTTGTAGTAGCAAAAATTTGGAAACAAAATTAATGTCTATCAGTAGAGAAATAAATAAGTACATTGTTAGTATCATACAACTGTTAAAAAAGTGGGGTAGAGGGAGTGCCTGGAGGCTCAGATGGCTAAGCTTCTGCCTTAGGATCTCCAGGTCCTGGGATCGAGCCCCATGTCAGGCTCCCAGCTGAGCGGGGAATCCGCTTCTCTCTCTCCCTCTGCATCTACCCCTGCTTGTGCTCTCTCTGTTTCTCTCTGTCTCTCAAATGAATAAATAAAATCTTTTTTAAAAAAGGTGAGGTAGGATTCTGTTACTGATGTGAGCAGTTTCTAGCATATGTTAAGTGAAAAAAGCAATTTATATAATAACATGTATGTATAATATGATCTCACTTTGTTGAAGAAAAAAGTATATGGCACATAAATTCATCAAAAAAAAAGTCTGGACTGAGGGGCGCCTGGGTGGCTCAGTGTGTTAAAGCCTCTGCTTTCAGCTCAGGTCATGAACCCAGGGTCCTGGGATCGAGCCCCACGTCAGGCTCCCTGCTCGGCAGGGAGCCTGTTTCCCTTCCTCTCTCTCTGCCTGCCTCTCTGCCTACTTGTGATCTCTGTCTGTCAAATAAATAAATAAATAAATAAAAATCTTAAAAAAAAAAGTCTGGACTGATATTCAACAAATTGTTCATGGTGATTAGAGCTCGTAAGGGAAATGGGATTGCAGGAATAAGGGGGGTGATAAAGGAGTTAACCATGTTTTACTCTTATGCCCTTGTGTCTTCACTAAGTTGTTTGAATTTTTTGTAATGAATATACATATATATGTACGTATATATAAATCTGCTTCAGGATGCTGTCCTCTTCCACAATACCATTTACTACAACCTTTTATATGGAAACATCCATGCTTCACCTGAGGAGGTGTATGCGGTGGCAAAATTAGCTGGACTCCATGACGCAATTCTTCGAATGCCACATGGGTATGACACACAAGTAGGGGAACGAGGACTAAAACTTTCAGGTAATCAGAGATTTTAGATCTGCTCTTGCTTGTGTACTCCCATCAAACTTCAATTTGACAGAGCCATTTTCTTGAAAATGCAATGACAGAGTACACACCTAGTGCTCATCTAGTCACTTTCAACAAGGTCCCAGTCTCAGCCATCACTGTAAATAATTCAACATGTTGGAAATAACTGTTCTCAATCATGCAGGTCTCTTTTTTTATTTCACTTGCAGCTGCAAACTGTAAATGCTTAATAGTAAATTGCTAATACATCCTCAGGTCAACATTAACTTATCATCCATAGTTTTAATATTAAAGGAAAGCCAACATCATTGCTTACCTGAGAAAGTAGTAGGAGTAGGGAAAAGTAATTTGATAGTAAATAGTGTATCTCATCGTAATTTCCTAGATCATTATGGGATGTTTTCAATACTTTAGACTTCCTTATACTTGACATACTTAACTGCTATCCTTTTATTACAGCCAGTTTCGTTTCTATGTCCTTGTTGGTTCAGTGGTCAAGTAAATTGTGGGGCTTATACATTTCTATTTAAGTGTTTAATTATGAGATTGCTATGTTTAATAATTATCCTGTAATGACTGAATTTTTTGGAGGATCCATAAAAAAGCTTTTTCACCCAAAATTATTTGAATTCCAAAAGTATGATATCTGTGCCTGAAAGTATTAATGTAAGTAGTAGAAACACACTATATCCTTTACATTTATTCTTTATTCTAGTTTAATTTAGGGGGGAAATATATAAATTAGGGATGGAGGTAAGACAAAAAGAATGAAGAATACTCTGCATGAATTTTAACGAATCCCCATTCCTTTTCATTACAAACTATCTTCATTTATTCACAACATTGATTAGGTGCATACTATGTACAGGCTAACATGCTAAATGCTTTGAGAGTTAAAAAGGTGATGCATAAAGGTACTTGCCATCAAGGAATTTGCATTCCATTAGAAAGTTTTGATCTAGGTTTAGGAAATGTTAAGCTAAGATTGATTTCAAGTTAAGTTGGTCTATAGTATTTTGATTATCAGCTGGTAGTAGAAGATTCTTGCATCATTCCAGTCCCCGTTTATACTTCACCATTGCTCTTAACAGGAGTAATGCCCAGCTAACTAGATCACCCCTGCATGATTTGTCCAGTTGGCTAATTTTAAAGACCTCCAAGTTTTCATATAGTATAAACTAGACCTCTCAAAAGAAGACTCTGCCTCAGATAGCTATGCCACATGCCATTTTCCAATCACTTTTTTTCTCTCTGCATGCCTTTTGGAGTAGGAATGGCTAAAGAAATTTTCTTTTTGCCTAATATCCGTTGCCCTACAGCTAGACCTCTCTAAATGAGTATTATTTAGCATCTATGCTAGTATTTATGGTAGGGAACAAATATTTCTTCTCCAGATGCCAAAATTCTGTTGATTAGAATTGAAACTGGGTTGGTTTCCACTTGAAATTTGAGAGGCATGTCTAAACTAGTCTTTCCTCTGAGTATCTGCATCTTTTAGGAGGTTTCTGCCACTAATTTGCTAGGTAGGTAAGGAGGTAGTGCAGGCATGATGCCTGCTTTGGTAGGAGAATTCTGATCTTATTAAATGGGGAAGAATGTGGATAGTATAAATACAAACTTACAATATTAGAGATAAAGAGACCTCTTTTACAAGTTGAAAATAATAATTGCAGAAATAAATAATATTTGGTGTACCAGATAGTAAACAGGTGGAGCTTGTTTCCCTAAGAGGTTACTGAAACTGAAAAATAACAAGTTTTTTCAGACATTGATAAATTAATGGATAATGGAAAAGAAAAGAAACCAAAGGGGACATATTCAGCAAAGTATCACCCTCTATACTTTCAGCTATAGTTTATGTATGGTTGATGACCTTAGACCTATAAGAGTCCCAGTGAGGAAAGAATGATTATTTTATTTTTACCAGAGTATATTTAGAAATAAATACGGGCTTGCATATTATGATAGGAAGAGCACTGAACTGGGAGTCAGGTCTAGTCCAGATTCCACTGGAAGTTGCTCTGTGATCTTGGGCAAATCACTAAACCTTTCTGGGCCTCTGTTTCCTTTCTGTTTTAAAATTTTGCTATTCAAGAGACCCATAGCAAATAACTAAGGTGAAATAGGAGGTATTTAGTGTACAACTAACTTTGAAGAGTACTGTGAAAATAATATCTGTCAAAAGAATCCTTGAGAAGGGAGTGGTTTGGGGAAGGGGGTAACAGGGTGATGGGTATAAAGGAGGGCATGTGTTGTGATGTGTAATGGGTGTTATACATAACTAATGAATCATTGGACACTACATCCAAAACTAGTGGCTAACTGAACATGATAAAAGATAATAATTAATTCTAAAAAAAGAATTCTTAGAAGAATACTGGCTAGATGGTACATTTTTGTTAAGAAATAAATGTAAGGGACGCCTGGGTGGCTCAGTTGGTTAAGCAGCTGCCTTCGGCTCAGGTCATGATCCCAGCGTCCTGGGATCGAGTCCCACATCGGGCTCCTTGTTCAGCAGGGAGCCTGCTTCTCCCTCTGCCTCTGCCTGCCATTCTGTCTGCCTGTGCTAGCTCCCACTCTCTCTCTGATAAATAAATAAAAAAAAAGAAAAAAGAAATAAATGTAAATATTTATAGTTTCATGTCTTCAAGTTGCCAGGTTTCAGATATTGTATTTGTTTTTGCCTTTTTTGATTCTCTAATACTGAAATTTTTCTCTCTGTGGTTGCTGTCCATTGGGAAGTAAAATAAAGTAATGAGCATATTCTCGGTGAGAGGAGTAATTGTGGAATCAAAGCTATTACCTCTCCTCCTTGTTCTTTTCTCCTGTCACGAAGTCAGGATCCAGAATTACATTTATGTTCCAGGGTATATAGTTTGTCAAAGGATATCATATATGAACTTAGACTCTTCTGAGTAAACTGTGGTCAGAGTAAAGGTACATGTTGAAGGCATTGCTTTATGATCAGTGGAAATACTAGAAACACAAAATATGTCTTTATGTTATACTTTCTTAAACTAAATTTTTCTTTACCAGGAGGAGAAAAGCAAAGAGTAGCAATTGCAAGAGCCATTTTGAAGGACCCCCCAGTCATTCTCTATGATGAAGCCACTTCATCATTAGATTCAATTACTGAAGAGGTAAATGATGAAAATGCAGAGCTCTTCAATTCTCAGTGCTTAACTTTTCTCCTTGGAAGTTTCAGTAAAATGGCTATATTCTTTTATATTTTGAATAAACTTCAGTAGGAGGTACTGTAGAGCAAAATATCTGGCCCTTTGCCCCCATATAGCGAGTGCTAATAACAAGAATGTCAGGTTGCATTCAGTTGTCACATTGCTAAGTCCATTTGCAAAAGTGTCTTCTTTTTGAACCTTATGACTATTCTCTTATCGTCTATCTTGCAGAGCTTATAAGAATTGCCTAATCTGACAGAGGAAGAGTGTTTTAGTCTTTCTGCTATTGCTACTTACCACTCATGAAAATAGGTCATGTAAATGATTGTGACACAAGTATACACCAGAAAACCTTTCACTTACCATGGAGCAACCCATTGAAGTACAAGTCAGGCACACACAGCCTGTGGTGCTGGTATAAATTTATATTCATTTCACAAAAAAAATACTGTGCAGCACCAAGATGTTGTGACATTTGATGTCGTGGTACAATTCAGCAACTACATTAGACTTCATAACAACATCTTTGCATTAAATATAATAGTCTTAACAATAATGATAATTTCATGAATGGATCCCCTTAATCTAGAACTGAAGATAGGCAGATTATCTGCCAGTAACCTCCATTCATCTGCATTTTATTTAAATATATAGGAAAAACCCAGTATTGAAGGATAGGCTTAATTTCAGCTTTGCAGCATGTATGGTGTAATATTTGCATATGTCATTAAGTTTCAGGGCATATTATTTTATCTGCCATATGTTTAAAACAGTTTAATATCTAAGTGACTTGTTTAGCATAAGGATCCGTTATATTTAAAGGGAATCTTGGGGCGCCTGGGTGGCTCACTCAGTTAAGTGTCCAACCTTTGATTTCAGCTCAGGTCATGATCTCAGGGTTGTGAGGTGGAGTTCGGCATCTGGCCCTGCTATGGGCATGGAGCCTACTTAAGATTCTCTCTTCCTCTCCTCCTCCTCTGTCCCTTCCAAGGAATGGGCTTACAAGAGCTTTATACCTACAAATGTATTATCCATGTTTACCACAAATTAAAAGTCCTAACAGTCATTATTTGAGTCAGGTAGCTTTATTATATCACAGAGCATAAGCCATTAAGAGCTAGTAGACAACCCCCCAAGGGAATGAGTTACCAGCAGGTTCAGTAAATTTTAATGGGCCTTTTTAAAAGGTCCATAGCACTTAGTAGGATGTCAGAGCTTAGGTTCTTGAGAATAAGGAAGATGAGTCCTCACAAATATCACAATTTTTCTTAGAATTGGCCCCACATTTAATTTACCATCTGCCTTAGCAAAATAATAAGCTCTTCCCTTCCTGGGTAGCCACATCTACTCTTGATAATTTTATTACTTTAATAAATACAATGTTTAGAAATACCTGCAGGGAGCCATTGGGTATATGCCCAACCCCACATTGCTGTTTCCATCGTGTTAGCTATACTTAGACCCAGGTTTCCAAGTATAGCTGAATATATATACAACTCCCTTACACTTTAAAAGCAGGGAGGACAGGTGAAATAAAAAGGATTAAGAGTATACTGATCCTGATGAGCACTGAGTAATGTATAAAATTATTGAATCATTATATTGTACACCTGAAATTAATATAACATTGTTAATTATATTGTAATAAAAAATGTTTCGCAGAGTTCACTAAGAAGTCAGAATACTTTTTTCCCCATTTCCTTCCTTTTGCTCCTTATTCAGTTGGCTATTCAGGGCCAGTGTCTCAGAGTCATTCCCTCTGTTTATAATGGGGGGGTGCTGGCCTATTTTTTCTGAATCTTGGATATTTTGGGGGGAAAAAAGCACTCTAAAAACTTGCTTTTCAGAATTATTTTGACAAAGATAGTCCTCCACCATTTCAGTGTGCCCTGCATAGAATGCTTGTGTTTGGGAAAGGCCAGAGGTATTGGGCGGAAGCTGTCCTTCCTTCTAGGGCAAGGGGAAATGGAGCCAAATGTTTCATTCTTAGCTTTATCACAATGTCTTCTAAAATGATGGCTTTGCTCTCTGTGTAGCCATTTCCATCCTCTTGCTATTTTTCTTTTTTTTTTTTCAGTGCATTATTATGTAAGGGTTTTTGTTCTTTTTTTATTTTATTTTAGTTCCAGTATAGTTAACATAGAGTGTTATATTAGTTTCAGGTGTACAATATAGTGATTCACCAGTTTCATACATTATTCACTGCTTATCGTAACAACTGTACTTCACCCATCCTCTTACCCATCTCCCCTCTGGTAACCATTTCTTTTCTACACTTAAGAGTCATTTCTTGATTTATCTCAGTCTCATTCTTTCTCTCTTTTTTCCTTTACTTGTTTGTTTTGTTTCTTAAATTACTCTTATGAGTGAAATCGTATGGCTTTTGGTTTTTTATCTAATATGTTTCATTTAGCATTATACTTTCTACCTCCATGCATGTCATTGCAAATGGCAGGATTTCATTCTCTTTTTTGTGGCTGTGTTATTTTCCATTGTATATTTAAATAAACACTTTCTAATAAATTTTAAAAATGGGCAGAGAACATAAACCGATGTTTCTCCAAAGAATACATTTGAATGGCAGACAGACACATGAAAAGAAGCTCAACATCACTTATCATTGGGGAAATGCAAATCAGAACTACAATGATATCTCACCTCATACCTGTCAGAATGGCTAAAATCAAAAACACAAGAAACAACAGGTGCTGGCAAGGATGTCAAGAAAAAGGAACATTGGTGCCCTGTTGATGGGAATGCAAACTGGTGTAGCCACTCTGGAGAAGAGGATGGAGGTTCTTCAGAAAGTTAAAAATAGAACTAGTGTACTATCTAGTGATTGTGCTACTGGGTATTTACCCAAAAAAATACAAAAATATGAATTCAAAGTAATACATGCAACACGTGTTTATAGCAGCATTATTTACAATAGCCAAGATACGGAAGTAGCCCAGCTGTCCCTCAATTGATGATAGATAAAGAAGTCAGAATACTTTTGAAAAGGAAGTTTGCTTAAGTTACCATACACAGTTGTCTTTATTGCCCCTCTGTCCTCTGAGTTTGAACTAATTAAAAGCAAATGTCCCTGTACCCTTTGAATCTCCTTACTACTGATGTGAAATTTTCTACATCCTATCACTTGAGTCCTATCACATTTTATTTTTATTCTCATTGGCCAGATAAACATCATATCCGGCTATGTTCCTGATACCATTGGACTCATCATTGTTATTTGTTCATTTTTAAGTATAGAAATATCCACCCTCTCCAGGTCTTTCTAATTTAAAGAAATGTTGCCTATCTAAAAGATAATTTTTTCTATGATAATGTGGCATGTTTGCCTTCCTTTTTTGATCAGTTTTCTCCTCTTAGTAATTATTAGAATATTCTGGTCAAATATTTGGTAGTGATATAAAGTTTATGTAATAAAAAATTCATTGGCATTTTATATGTTCCTTTCAGAAATGTATGATTATTTTAATGTACATTTATCTAATAGATCTTTTTTTCCTACTCTTCTTGTCAAACTTACAGACTATTCTTGGTGCCATGAAGGATGCAGTCAAACATAGAACTTCTATTTTCATTGCACACAGATTGTCAACAGTTGTTGATGCAGATGAAATCATTGTCTTGGATCAGGTAAGAGATTTAACTTTAAAGTTTAGTATGGAGGGATTTGGGGGAAGTTGGTGGAGCAAGAGGATCCTGAGCTCACCTGATCCCCCAGACACATCTAGATAATCACAGCAGTACAACTAACACAAAAACGCCCTGGTAGAACAGACTTTGCAGTTTATTGCAGACAGGAGGCCACCTGAAAAGCCTAGGAGGGGCAGACACAGTCTGGAACCAGAATCCCATTGAGACTAACCACAAATGGAAGGAACACCACAAGCATGGAAAAGGGAGAGGAGCAGACCCCACCCCAGGCACCTTAGGCAGTGGGGGAACTACATTGGAAAGATAGGTACCCAAAACATTAGGCTTTAAAATGGGGCTTAACTTTCTGAGTTCTTACAATCAGTGAAACTTAATGCCAGGTGTTTTAAAATCAGCTAACTTAGCTGTGGGAGGCCCACAGGGCAATTGGAAACTGAGGCTTAGGCCTTAAAGAGCCAGCAAAACAAAAAAAAACTCCACCAGGATAGAGATTAATATATTATTGGAGATTTCCCTAAGAGTGGAAGAGCTAGTGGGCAACAATTTTGCTTCCCCCACCCCCAGCCTAGATGGCCAGACAGTTGCAGGAATCAGCAGGAACACTCTTTCACCTATCTTGCCAACACCACATCCGGCATTCTGGGGAATCCACCCCACTTAGCAAGCATCCTTCCAAAGCAGTTCCTGCCAAGACACACACTGCAAGCAGCCCCGGTAGGGACCTGCACCACTCCAAAGTGACTCCTGTCCTGGGGAGAGAAGATAACCACATGCAGCAGTGTAACTGCAGCAACGGCAGACTGGGCAGGCACCTGGTCCGACTGTTGGCCCTACCCACCATCAAAAGCCTCTCAAGAAAAGGCAGGAAGAGCACCTGAAGGTTGATGCTAATGCCACCGTAACAGACAGACTGGGGGGCAGGCATCTGGTTTAACCACAGGCCCCACCCACCAATGAAAGCCTCTCAGGGGGCATCAGAGGGGAGAGGACCCTGCAATTTGGTGTGACTGCAGCCCATTCAGAGGGGCTGAGAGCACACATCTGGTCTGGCTGCTCACACTACTAAATTATAAGCCCACAGTGGCCCCATACTCTTCCCCTAACAGCACAGAGAGCAAACCCTGCCTGGTACACCCAGAACATGAAAAGTGGATCAATGCATCTAATGACTTTTAAGGCAAGCACAGCTTAGCCACGATAGTAAGGTACATACAACCCACTAGGAGATACCCCTGAAGCTCCTGGTTCTGGTGAACAGTGGACATTATGCTACGGGATCCAAGAAGACCGCTTCTTTATAAGGCTACTACTTTCAAGATCAGGAGACTTAGCAGCCTTTTCTCATACATAGAAACAAACACAAAGAGTTAAGACAAAATGAGGAGACAGACAAATATGTCCTAGATGAGAGAGAATAGGACAAAAGTAAATCAAGAGAACTAATTAAAACAGATTCAACAATATTGCCTGATAAAGAATTCAAATTAATGATCTTAAAGATACTCACTAGACTAGACAGAAAAGTAGAAAATCTCAATGAACCTTTAATAAAGAGGTAGAAAATATAAAAAAGAACCAGTGAGAGATGAACTTAATGACTGAAATTAAAAATGCCCTGGATAGGGGGCATCTGGGTGTCTCAGTCAGTTAAGTGTCTGCCTTCAGCTCAGGTCATGATCACAGAGTCCTGGGATTGAGCCCTGCTTTGGGCTTCCTGATCAGCAGAGAACCTGCTCCTCCCTCTCCCTTTGCTGCCCTCCCTGCTTGCATGCTCGCTCTCTCTCTCTCTCTCTGTTGGATAAAGAAATAAAATCTTAAAAAAAAAGAAAAACTACACTAGAGGGACTCTGGCAGATTAGAGGAGACAAAAGAATGGATCAGTGAGCTAGAAGACAGAGTAATAAAATCAAGCTGAAAAACAAAAAGAAAAAGAATAATAAAAAATGAGACTAGATTAAGGGAACTCAGGGACATCATTAAGGATCATAACAGTCACATTATAGTAATCCCAGGAGGAGGAGAGAGAAGGGAAAATTTGTTTGAAGAAATAATAGCTGAAAACTAAAGGAAACAGACATCTGTATTCTGGAGGCACACAGAACTCACAACAAAATCAACCCAAGGAGGTCCACACCAAGACACATAATAACCAAAAATGGCAAAAGGTAGTGATAAAGAGAGAATGTTAAAAGCAGCAAGAGAAAATAGTTCCATACAAGGGAAACCCCATAAGGCTTTTCACATGATATTTCAGCAGAAACTTTATGTAGGCCAGAAGGGGGTGGCATGGTATATTCAGACTACTGACAGAAAAATAACCTGTAACCAATAATATTCTACCCAGTAGGGCTATCTTCAGAATACAAGAAGAGAGAAAGAGTTTTCCAGGCAAATAAAAGTTCAGGGAGTTCATCACCATTAAACTAGCCTTCAAGAAAAATTAAAGGGAATCCTTTGGAAACAAAAGGCCATAATTAAGAGTAAGAATTATGAAAGGAAAAAATGTCACAGATAAATGCAAACATATAATTAAAATAGTGTATTAATCACTTATAAAACCAGTATGGAGATTAAAGCAGAAAAACAATAAAATAAATTATAAAAGTATCAAGAGGGTGCCTGGATGGCTCAGTTGGTTTAGTGACTGCTTTCGGCTCAGGTCATGATCCTGGAGTCCTGAATGAAGTCCCACATCAGTCTCCCTGCTCAGCGGGAGTCTGCTTCTCTCTCTGACCCTCCCCCTTCTTGTGCCTTCTCTCTCAAATAAATAAATCTTTAAAAAGAGTAATCAGGAGAATCACAAAATAAAACGATGTAAAGTATGATACCACATACATAAAATGTTGGGGAAGTAAAATTTTACTACTTTAAGAATGGCTTCAAACTTAACTATCAACCTACATAGACTGCTATATGCATAAAATATTACATGTGAACCTAATGGTAATCACAAATCAAAAACCTGTGGTAGATACACAAAAAGCAAAGAGAAAGCAATCCAAGCATAACACTGAAGAAAGCCATCAAATCACAAGGGAAAGGGGAAGATGGAGGAAAAAAAGAGCACTACAAGAACAACCATAAAACAAGTTACAAAATGGCAATAATTACATACCTGTCATTAATTACTTTGAATGTCAGTGGACTAAATGCTCCAATCAAAACACATAGGAGGAAGAAAAAACACAGGATGACTGAATGGATAAAAAATGCAAGCTCCATCTAAGTGCTACCCACAGGAGACTTAGTTCAAGACCTGAAAACACATGGAGATTGAAAGGAAGGACACATTTACCATGTAAATGGAAGTGAAAAGAAAGCCAGGAGAGCAATACTTTTGTTGCATGAAACACACTTTAAAACAAAGATTATAACAAGAGACGAGGATGATAAAAGGGAAAAATCCAGCAAGGAGATAAAATAGTTGCAAATATGTGTGTACTCAGCATAGGAGCACTCCAAAACATGAATCATGTGTTAAGAGACATAAAAGAAGAAATTAACACAGTAATAATAACTGACTTTAACAGCCCTCTTACATTAATGGGTACATCATCTATACAGAAAATAAAGGAAAAGAGTGACTTTGAATGACATATTGGACCAGATGAAATTAACATCCTGTATATTGAGAATATTCTGTCAAACAGCAGAATGCACTTATTTTCAAGTGCACATAGAGCATTCTCCAGAATAGATCTCATATTAGGGCACAGAACGAGTCTCTGAATTTAAGAAAATAAAACCACATCAAGCATCTTTCCAAAACAAAAAGATATAAAACTAAAAATCAATTGTGAGAAAAATATGGGAAAAAAACCACAAACACTTGAAAGCTTAGCAACATGCTACTAAACAACCAATGGATCAACAAAGAATCAAAGAAAAAATAAAAAAAATACATGGAGACAAATGAAAATAAAAACACAGTGTTTCTAATTCATTAAGATGCAGCAAAAGTGTTCTAAGCCGGAAGATTATACCAATATAGTCCTGTCTCAAGAAAGAATAAAAATCTGGAATAAACAACCTAACCTTAATAAAATACCTAGGGATAAACTTAAGGAGATGAAAGTTCTGTACCATGGAAACTATAAAATATTGATGAAAGAAATTGAAGATGACACAAATAGATATTTTTGGTCAGGAATTAGAAGAATTAAGATTGGTGAAGGGTCTATACTACCCAAAGCAGTCTATCAAGATTCAGTGTAATCCCTATCAAAATACCAACACCATGTTCCTAGAACTGTAACAAATAATTTTATGGAACCACAAAAGACCTCAAATAGCCAAAGCAATCCAAAAAAGAACAAAGCAGGATATACTAAAATCCCTAATTTCAAGATAAATTACAAAGTTGTGGTTAAGTATGGTACTGGTGCAAAACTAGACACATCAGTGGAAGAGAATAGAGAGTCTAGAAGTGAACCCACACTTGTATGGTCAGTTAATCTATGACAGAGGAGGCAAGAATATACAAGGAGGAAAGAGTCTCTTCAACAAATGGTGCTGGGAAAACTGAACAGGTACATGTAAATGAATGAAATCATCACTTTCTTACACTATACACAAAAATAAACTCAGAATGGATTAAAGACCTAAATGTGAGACCTGAAACTGTAAAAATTCCTAGAAGAAAACATAGGCAATAATTTCTTTGACATTAGCTATAGAAACTTTTTTTAGGTAAGTCTTTTCAGACAAGAGAGACAAAGGCAAAATTAGACTGTTGTGAGTACATCAAACTAAAACGCTTTTTCATAATGACAGAAACCATCAACAGAACTACAAGGTGACCTACTGAATGGGAGAAGATATTTGTAAAATGATATATTTGATAAGGGCTAAATATCCAAAAGACATAAAGAACTTAAACTACTCAACACCCAAAAAACAAATAATCTGATTAAAAAATGGGCAGAGGACTTGAATTGACATTTTTCCGGAGAAGCCATATAGATGGCCAACAAACACATGAAAAGATGCTCACCATAACGAATCATCAGGGAAATGCAAATTAAGACCACAATGAAATATCACTTTATACCTTTCAGAATGGCTAAAATCAGGCACACAAGAAATAAAAAATATTGACGATACAGAAAAAAAGGAACCCTCATGCTGGGAATGCAAATTGGTGCAGCCACTGTGGAAAAACAATGTGGAGGTTCTTCAAAAATTTGAAAGTAGGTAATTCCACTACTGGGTATTTACCCCAAGAAAATGAAACTACTAACTTGAAAAGATATATGCACCCCTGTGTTTATTGCAGCAATATTTAAAATAGCCAAGATACGGAAACTTTTCAACATGTCCATCCATAGAGAATGGATAAAGAAGAATATTACCTGGCCATAAAAAAAATGAAATCTTGACATTTGTAGCAATATGCATGAACCTAGAGGATATAGTGATGAGTGTTATCAAAGAAAGATGAATACCATACTATTTCACTCATGTGTGGAATTGAAGAAACAATCCAAATGAACAATGAAAAAGGGACACAAAGAATAGACCCTTTAAATAAAACAAACTGGTGGTCTTCAGAGGTGTGGTGTGGAGGTATGGCTGAAATAGATAAAGGGGAATAAGAGTACACTTAAGAGCACTGAAAGATGTATAGAATTATTGAATAATTGTATTTTAAACCTGAAACTAATATAACATTAGATCTTAGTTGCAGTTCAATCTAAAAAAAAGTTTAGTACATGAAGAACATTGAAAATTGTCACAAACACAAACAACTTAACTATTGTTGCTAAAGAAAAATGCAGAATTTGTGTTCTTTAAATGAGAGTGAATCCTGATAGGACTCCATTTTTACTATGATATCTTTTTTTTTTTTTAATTTGTCAGAGAGAGAGCGAGCACAGGCAGACAGAGTGGCAGGCAGAGGCAGAGGGAGAAGCAGGCTCCCTGCCGAGCAAGGACCCGATGTGGGACTCGATCCCAGGATGCTGGGATCATGATCTGAGCCGAAGGCAGCTGCTTAACCAACTGAGCCACCCAGGAAAACAAAGGCATTTTTCTTCCAAGAAAAAATAAACCATTAACTCACTTTTCATTGAAGTATTAAAAGCAAACTTATATCAGGAAAGCATTAAAGCCTCATATAATAGAATCAGGTTTTAGGGAGTATATATATAATTTTTTGCATTCAGTTTTGCTCTGTACAGAAGCATTACTCATTATCGTTTTTGTATTTTGTATTTTTATTTTTTCTAATATCTGCACATACCCTTGATGTCTAAAAGAAAATACCATAAAATAGTCACTTGCAAACATGATTATTTTTAATTTTTTACCTCCTAGGGAAAGTAAGAAAATGGATAGCCTGCTTTATCCCTTCTGAGGGCTTTACTGTCAAGAGGGTACTACTATCTAAATGTTCTGATCAACTCAGAATACCACTGTATGGGCGCCTAGGTGGCTCAGTGGGTTAAAGCCTCTGCTTTTGGCTCAGGTCATAATCCCGGGGTTCTGGGATCGAGCCTCGCGTTCGGCTCTCTGCTCAGCAGGAAGCCTGCTTCCTCCTCTCTCTGCCTGCCTCTCTGCCTACTTGTGATCTCTGTCTGTCAGATATTAAATAAAATCTTTTTTAAAAATAAATAATTCTTTAAAAAAAAGAATACCACCGTAGTGATTAGTAATTTTCCTTTTCTCTACTCCTTATAAGAATATATTTTCCCACATCCTAGTACTTGGTTATTTCTCACACTGTTCAGTTTTTCACCTTCCATTCAGCCTCTTCTATGATTATGTTTCCCTTCTAATAAATAAATCTTCAATTCTTTATCATTTTGAAAGCCTGAATACTAGATGTTAAGAGAGAAAAAGCATTCTCATGTACTTTCTATATTGAGTTATCGAGAGAATTTTTCACACCACTAAAATTTCACATAAGCTGTTGATTTTTCTGTGGTGTGTATGTGTATGTATATATATATATATTTAGATATGTATATATATATATTGTTATATAGTCTTACTATATGTACTTGAGTAACCCTAGGTCTTTTTGTTGTATTTTCATAAGTGCTTACATTCAATAGAAAACAAACTATTTTTTTTCAGTATGCTTATATACCAGAATGCCTTAAATGTGAAATGTTGTAAATACACTTTATTATCCAATTGATATTCAAAAGAGGGCAGTTGGGTGTTGTATGTATGGGTTGAATGACTAAATTCTACTCCTGAAACTAACATTATACTATCTGTTAACTAAGTGGAATTTAAATAAAAACTTGGAGGAAAGAAATTAAAAAGAAAGAATCTGAAATAAAATTTGCCATTGGTGCTTTTTTCCTAAACTTTCCCTTGTATGCAGGCATGCAGATAGTCTTTTCTTATAAAGTGGTAAAGGTACTTGAACAAGCTTGTGCTTTCTTGTCTCATACTTTGAGGTTGACAGTATCTACAGTTATATTACAGCATTGCCACTTGAAGTTTGGATTATAATTGGAACTATAATTAATATAGTAATGATTATAGCACATGTATCTAAAATACCTTAGTATTTATAATTTGATCATTCTGTATTTGCTTGATTATGAGAATAAGAGACTTTCATTTTCTAGTGAAACGTATGTAACCTCATGTGTTCTGTCAGCAGTGCCTCGTAGTATTAATGTTACATCTACATAAGAAATAGAATTCTTGCGGCCCCTCCTTAACCCCACAGCCTGGTGATTACTGCTTCCCAGCCTTGGCAAGAGGCTGTAGTTTGACTTGTCAGGAAATTGAGTCATAGAGGCTCTAGACAGAAAATTGTCTAGCACAGGAACAAAGATGGGGAAGATTAACTGGAAATAAAAGCACACCAAAAAAAGACCATAGACCCTCTTCTGCCACTGGCTCCAAGAACCTTGCTAGCCATTTCTTTATTTCTAATATCACCACTCCTTCCTTCATCAGGAGATAATTGAAGAATTCTCTGCAGAAAGCACATGTAGCCCCAGGAAAAAAAGATATTTGTATTTGGAGACCCCAGCAAAATGACCATGTATCCATACGATCAGTCTTCAGTGAAATCCCACAGTTGAAAATCCCATTCCCATGCACATAGTTTCCAGTCAGCTTTCTAATGCTCCATTATTAAGTATCAATGGATAATAAGGAAGACCTCTTAAACAAGCAGAAAACAAGGAATTCAGTGGAAAATATAGGCAATGAAAAGAGCATAAAGCAACTTATATAATCAATATTGTCACAGGTCATGGAAAATAAAGCATTTCTAAAATAAGGACAGATGCTGTTAAGAAAAAAAAGTAAAGGGAGCTTTATATGGCATGAGTTCTAAATATGTTGTTAAGTGAAAGAAAGAACAATTCAGAATCTGCTGTATGCTGCTATTTGCAAGGAGGATGGGGAAAAAAGGAATATGTGATATTTACTTATTTCTGTGGAAAACAAACCCTCAGAGTTTGTACCTCTTAATCCACTTTACTTTGTCCATTCTCTCATCCACCTTCCCTTTGGCAACTACCAGTTTGTTCTTTAAGAGGTATAGACTTCCACTTATAAGTAAGTCATGGATATTGAAAGTACAGCGTAAGTAATATAGTCAGTAATATTATAATAATGCCTTATGGTGAAAGATGGTGACTACATTACCGTGCCAGCACTGAATAATGTATACAATTGTCTAATTACTGTGTCATACACCTGAAAGTAATAAAACATTCTATGTCAGTTATATTTCAATAAAAAAATTACAGAAAAAGGAAATATATCCTAAATTGAGCTGGAAAGAATTTAGTATTTGATGATTCACAGTCTTTGGCTCAGCGGTATGATCATGGATATTAATTATTACTATACTAAGGCAATACAGAACAGTGTTTAATAGTTTGATTAACATAAAATAGACTAAAACTTTTCTTTTTTGTGTTTCAATGCCAAATAAAAAGAACTCTTAGTAAAAGAGAAAACAACAACAACAAACTCAGGAAGCATAAACTAGAAACTAAAGAAATTGGCTGTTTATGGAGTGGAGATACAAAGAGGTAAAAGGGATAGGAAAGGGAGCATGATTTTCCTGATTATACTTTTTCATATTGTTTTTTAAGTCTTTCAAGTTTTTAAATTCCAGTTAGCATAGAGTGTGATATTAGTTTCGGGGGTAGAATTTAATGATTCATCACAGCGCCCAGTGCTTATCACAAGTGCCCTTCTTAATACTCATCATCCATTTAACCCATCCCCCCAACCACCTCTCCTCCAGCATCTATCTCTCAGTTTGTTCTTGTAGTTAAGAGTCTGTTTTATGATTTCTCTTCTCCCCCCATGTTCATCTGTTCTGTCTTAAATTCTACTTGTGAGTGAAATCATATGGTATTTATCTTTCTCTGACCTATCTCACTTAGCATAATACTCTCTAGCTCCATCCACATCCTTGCAAATGGAAGGATTTATTTTTGATGGCTAAGTAATATTCCTGTGTGCGTGTGCATGCACACATGCATACGTGTGCATGCATATGCACATATGTATACTACATCTTCATAATCCATTCATTAGTGGGCATTTGGGCTCTTCTCCTAGTTTGGGTATTGTTGATAAAACAGCTTTAAACATATGTATGCCTTCGAATCTGTATTTTTGTATCTTTTCAGTAAGTACCTACGAGTAGAATTGCTGGATTGTAAGGTAGTTCTCTTTTTAACTTTTGAGGAACCTTCCTACTGTTTTTGAGAATGACTGAACCAATTTGCATTCCAACAGTGGGAAAGGAAACATCCTTTCCAATGCCTATTGTTTCTTGTGTTGATTTTAGTGATCCTAATATGTGTGAGATGGTATATCATCATGGTTTTGATTTGTATTTCCCTGATGATGAGAGATGTTGAGCACCTTTTCATGTGCCTGGTAGCCGTGTGGGTATCTTCTTTGGAAAAATGTCTATTCACGTCTTCTGCCCATTTTTTTAACTGGATTATTTGTTTTTTTGGGTGTTGAGTTTAATAAATTGTTTATAGATTTTTTTTAAAGATTTTATTTATTTATTTGTTAGAGAGAGAGAGAGCGAGCATAGGCAGACAGAGAGGCAGGCAGAGGCAGAGGGAGAAGCAGGCCCCCTGCCGAGCAAGGAGCCCGATGTGGGACTCGATCCCAGGACGCTGGGATCATGACCTGAGCTGAAAGCAGCCGCTTAACCAGCTGAGCCACCCAGGCATCCCTGTTTATAGATTTTTGATACTAACCCTTTATCATATATGTCATCTGCAAATACCTTCTCCCATTTTGGAGGTTGCCTTTTAGGCTTGCCAGTTGTTTCCTTCACTGTGCAGAAACTTTTTATCTTGAAAAGTCCTGATAGTTTATTTATTTTTTAACATATAATGTATTTGTTTCAGGGGTGCAGGTCTATGATTCATCAGTCTTAAAATACTCAGTGCTCATTACAGCACATACCCCACCATGTCCATCACCCAGTTACCTTGTTCCCTACCCCCCCCCAGCATATCTCTTTGTTTCCTAAGATTAATGGTTTGTTTCCCTCTTTGGTTGTATCTTGTTTTATTTTTTCTTCTCTTCCCCTATGATCATCTGTTTTGTTTCCTAAAGTCCACCTACTAGTGAGATCATACGATAATTGTCCTTCTCTGATTGACTTGTTTTGCTTAACATAATACCCTCTAGTTCCAACTATGTCATTGCAAATGGCAAGATTTCATTTTTTTGATGGCTGAGTAATGTTCCTGTTTGTGTGTGTGTGTATGTGTGTGTGTGTCTGTGTGTGTCTGTGTGTATGTGCAGTGGATATATTTATCAATTCATCTATCGATGGACATCTGGGCTCTTTCCATAGTTTGATTATTGTGGACATTGCTGCTATAAACATTGGAGTACAGGTGCCCCTTCAAATCACTGTGTTTGTGTCCTTTGGATAAATATCTGGTCATGCAATTCCTGGGTTGTAGGGTAGCTCTGCTTTCAATTTTTAAGGAACTTCCATACTGTTTTCCAAAGTGGCTACACCAGCTTGCATTCCCAACAGTGTAGGAGAGTTCCCCTTTCTCTGCATCCTCCCCAATATCTGTCATTTCTTGACTTGTTAATTTTAGCCATTCTGGCTGGTGTGAGGTGGTATTCATGGTTTTGGTTTGTATTTCCCTGATGCCGTTGATGCTGAGCACTCTTTCATGGGTCTGTTGGCCATTTGGGTGTCTTCTTTGGAAATATGTCTGTTCATGTCTTCTGCCCATTTTTTGATTGGATTATTTGTTCTTTAGGTGTTGAGTTTCATACAGTCTTTATAGATTTTGGATACTAGCCCTTTATATGATATGTCATTTGTGAATATCTTCTCCCATTCTCTTGGTTGTCTTTTGGTTTTGTCAACTGTTTGCTTTGCTGTGGAGAAACTTTTTATCTTGATGAAGTCCCAGTAGTTCATTTTTGCCTTTGTTTCCTGTGCCTTTGGAGATGTGTCTAGCAAGAAGTTGCTGTGACCAACATCACAGAAGTTGCTGCCTGTGTTCTCCTCTAGGATTTTGATGGATTCCTGTCTCATCTTTAGGTCTTTCATCCATTTTGAATCAATTTTTGTGTATGGTATAAAGAATTGGTCCGATTTCATTCTTCTGCATGTGGCTGTCCAGTTTTCCCAGCACCATTTGTGGAAGAGACTGCCTTTTTTCCATTGGATGTTCTTTCCTGCTTTGTTGAAGATAAGTTGACCACAGAGTTGAGGGTCCATTTCTGGGTTCTTAATCTGTTCCATTGATCTTTACATCTGTTTTTGTGTTAGTACCATACTGTGTTGATGATTACAGCTTTGCAATAGAGTTTGAAGTCCAGAATTGTGATGCTACCAGCTTTGGTTTTCTTTTTCAACATTCCTTTGGCTTTTCAGGGTCTTCTGTTTCATACAGATTTTAGGATTATTAGTTCTAGTTCTGTGAAAAAAGGTGATTGTATTTTAATAGGGATTGCATTGAATGTGTGTGTTGCTCTAGGTAGTATAGACATTTTAGCAATATTTGTTTTTCCAATTCATGAGCATGGAATGGTTTTCCATTTCTTTATGTTTTCCTCAATTTCTTTCATGAGTATTCTGTAGTTTTCTGAGTACAGATCCTTTGCCTCTTTGGTTAAATTTATTCCTAGCTATCCTGTAGTTCTGGTGCAACTGAAAATGGGATCAACTCCTTAATTTCTTTTTCCTTACTCACATTGTTAGTGATAGAAATGCAACTGATTTCTGTGCGTTGATTTTATATCCTGCCACTTTACTGAATATGCCAACAAATTAGGCAATTTGGAAATGGATGCATTCCTAGAGACATATAAACTACCAAAACTGAACCAGGAAGAAATAGAAAACCTGAATAGACCCATAACCAGGAAATAAATTGAAGCAGTAATCAAAAATCTCCCAACAAACAAGAGCCCAGTGCCAGATGGCTTCCCAGGGGAATTCTACCAAACATTTAAAGAAGAATTAATACCTATTCTCCTGAAACTGTTCCAAAAAATAGAAATGGAAGGAAAACTTTCCAAACTCATTTTATGAGTTTAGCATTACCTTGATCCCAAAACGAGACAAAGATCCCACCAAAAAGGAGAATTACAGACCTATGTCCCTGATGATCATGGATGCAAAAATTGTCACCAAAATAATAGCCAGTAGGATCTAACAGTACATTAAAAGGATTATTCACCAGGATGAAGTGGGATTTATTTCTGGGCTGCAAGGTTACTTCAGCCTCCACAAATCAATCAGTGTGATATACTACATAAATAAAAGAAAAAGATAAGAACCATATGATACTCTCAATAGATGCTAAAAAAGCATTTGACAAAGTACAGCATCCTTTCTTGATTGAAACTCTCCATAGTGTAGGGATAGAGAGAACACACCTCAATATCATAAAAGCCATCTATGAAAAATCCACAGCAAATATCATTCTCAGTGGGGAAAAACTGAGAGCTTTTCTCGTAAGGTCAGGAACACAGCAGGGATGTCCATGATCACCACTGCTGGTTAGCATAGTACTAGAAGTCCAGCCTCAGCAATCAGACAACACAAAGAGATAAAAGGCATCTGAATTGGCAAAGAAGTCAAACTCTCACTCTCCACAGATGACCTGATACTTTATGTGAAAAACCCAAAAGACTCCACCCCAAAATTGCTAGAACTCATATGGGAATTCAGTAAAGTGGCAGGAAAAGTCCTGATAAATTTATTACTGCTTTTTTTTGCCTTGCTTCTTGAGACATACCAAATAAGTTGTTACGGCTGATGTCAGAGAGGTTATTGCCTGTTTTCTTCTCTGGGATTTTGATGGTTTCCTGTCTCACAGTTAGGTATTTCATCCATTTTGAGATTATTTTTGTTTATGATGTAAGAAAGTGGTCCAGTTTCATTCTTTTGTATGTTTCTGTCCAGTTTTTCCAACACCATCTCTTGAAGGGACTATCTGTCCCTTTGGATATTTTTTTCCTGTATTGTTGAACGTTAGTTGACCATATATTTTTGGGTCCATTTCTGGGTTCTCTGTTCTGTTCTCTTCATCTGTGTGTCTGGTTTTGTACCAGTACTATACCATCCAGATTACTACAGATAACTTGAAGTCCAGAATTGTGCTGCCTCTAGCTTTTGTCCCATACAAATTTTAAGATTTTTTGTTCTAGCTCTGTGAAAAATGCTGTTCATATTTTGATAAGGATTGTGTTAAATGTATAGATTGCTTTCAGTAGTATAGTCATTTGAACAACACTTGTTCTTCCAATTCATGAGCATTGGAATGTTTTTCCCTTTCTTTGTGTCATCTTCCGTTTCTTTCATCAGTGTTTTCTAAGTTTTCATAATACAGATCTTTTACCTCTTTGGTTAGGTTTCTTCCTAGGTGTCTTATGGTTTTTGTACAGTTGTAAATGGGATCGATTTCTTGATTTTTCTTTCTGCTTCTTCATTATAGGTTTATAGAAATGCAACAGATTTCTGTATGTTGATTCTGTATCCTGCAACTGGACAGAATGCATGTATGTGTTCCAGCAATTTTTTGGTGGAGTCTTTTTTCTATATAGAGTATCCTGTCGTCTGCAAATAGTGAAAGTTTGACTTCTTCTTTGCTGATTTGGATACATTTTATTTCTTTTTGTTATCTGTTTGCTGAGGCTAGGACTTCTAATACTGTGTTAAATGAAAGTGGTGAGAGTAGATATCCCTGTCTTTTTCCTGATGGTAGATGAAAAGCACTCAGTTTTTCCCCATTGAGGATGATAATAGCTGTGGTCTTTCACGGATGGCCTTTATAGTATCAAGGTATGTTCCCTCTGTCCCTCAGTTTTTTAGGGTTTTTAATCAAGAATGGATGTTATATGTTTTCAGATTTTTTTTTCTGCATCTGTTGAGAGGATCATGTGGTTCTTACCCTCTTTTATTAATGTGGTGTATCACATTGATTTATTTGCAACTATTGAACTATTTATTTGCATTCCTGTAGCGCAGGAATAAATCCCAATTGATCGTGGTGATTGATTCTTTTTCTGTACTGTTGTGTTCAATTTGATAGTATTTTGTTGAGAATTTTTGCATCCGTATCCATCAGAGATATTTGCCTGTAGTTCTCTTTCTTAGTGGAGTCTTTGATTTTGGAATCAGAATAATGTGGGCCTCATAGAATGAGTTTGGAAGTTTTCTTTCCATTTCTATCAAGAAAAATAGGTATTAACCCTTCTTTAAAGATTTAATAGAATTCCCATGTGAAGCCATATGGCCCTGGACTTTTGCTTGTTGGCAGATTTTTTATTACTGATTCAGTTTCTTCACTGGTTATGTCTGTTCAAGGTTCTTGTTTCTTCCTGTTTCAGTTTTGGTAGTTTATATGTTTCTAGCAATTTATCCATTTCTTCTAGATTACTCAATTTGTTGGCATATAATTTTTCATAATATTTTTTATTTGTTTGTATTTTTGTATTATTGTTTATGAGTTCTCTATCATTCCTGATTTTGTTTATTTGGAGTCTTCTTTTTTATAAGTCTGGCCAGGGGGTTATCAATTTTATTAATTTTTTCAGAGAACCAGCTCCTGGTTTCATTGTTCTATTTACTGTGTTTTTGATTTCTGTATTATTTATTTCTGGTCTGATCTTCTTATTTCACTTCTGCTGCTGTTAGCCTTCATTTGTTGTTCTTTTTCCTTTGTTTCATTTTTTTAATTTAAATTCAATTAGCCAAAATCATTAGTTTTTGATGTAATGTCCAATGATTCATTAGTTGCTTATAACACCCAGTGCTCATCATTGTTGTTCTTTTTCTAGCTCCTTTATGTGTAAGGTTATGTTGCGTATTCGAGATTTTTCTATTTGAGTTAGGCCTGTATTGCTGTATACTCCCTCTTATGACTCTTTTTGCTACATCCCAAATATTACGGGCTGTCATGTTTTCATTTTCATTTGTTTCTGTGTTTTTTCCTAATTTCTTTTATTTTCTGGTTGACTTATTATTTAGTAGCATGTTATTTACCTTCCATGTATTTGTGGTTTTTCTCAAATTTTATCTTGTGGTTGATTTCAGGGTCATAGCATTGTGGTCAGAAAGTATGCATGATATGATTTCATTCTTTTTGTACTTGTTGAGGCTTGATTTGTGACCAGTATGTGATCTGTTCTGGAGACTGTCCCATGTGTATTTCAAAAGAATATGTATTCTGCCTAAGATGAAATATTCTGAATCAATCTCTCTCTCTCTCTCTCTCTCTATATATATATATATATATAATTTATATATGTATAAAAAATTGTGTTACGTTAGTCACCATAAAATACATCAGTAGTTTTTTGGGTTTTTTAAAAAAATTGTTATAAACATAAAATGTATTATTAGCCCTGGGGTAAAGGTGTGTGAATCGCCAGGTTTATGCACTTCACAGCATTCACCATAGCACATACCCTCCCCAGTGTCCATAACCCCACCACCCACCACCCTCTCCCTATCCCCCTCACCCTGGGCCCCCTCAGTTTGTTTTGTGACATTAAGAGTCTCTTATGGTTTCTCTCCCTCCTGTTCTCATCTTGTTTCATTTATTCTTAACCCCCAAGCCCCCCACATTGCATCTCCACTTCTCATATCAGGGAGATCATATGATAGTTGTCTTTCTCCAATTGGCTTATTTCACTAAGCATAATACCCTCTAGTTCCATCCATGTCGTCGCAAATGGCAAGATTTCATTTCTTTTGATGGCTGCATAGTATTCCCTTGTATATATATACCACATCTTCTTTATCTATTCATCTGTTGATGGACATCTAGGTTCTTTCCATAGCTTGGCTCTTGTGGACATGGCTGCTATAAACATTCACATGCATGTGCCCCTTTGGGTCACTATGTTTGTATCTTTAGGGTAAATACCCCGTAGTGCAATTGCTGGGTCATAAGGTAGCTCTATTTTCAACTTTTTGAGGAACCTCCATGCTCTTTCCCAGAGTGGTTGCACCAGCTTGCATTCCCACCAACAGTGTAGGAGGGTTCCCCTTTGTCCGCATCCGCGCCAGCATCTGTCATTTCCTGACTTGTTCATTTTAGCCATTCTGACTGGTGTGAGGTGCTATCTCATTGTGGTTTTGATTTGTATTTCCCTGATGCCCAGTGATGTGGAGCACTTTTTCATGTGTCTGTTGGCCATCTGGATGTCTTCTTTGCAGAAATGTCTGTTCATGTCCTCTGCCCATTTCTTGATTGGATTATTTGTTCTTTGGGTGTTGAGTTTGCTGAGCTCTTTATAGACTTTGGATATTAGCCCTTTATCTGATATGTTGTTAGCAAATATTTTCTCCCATTCTGTCAGTTGTCTTATGGTTTTGTTGACTGTTCCTTTGCTGTGCAAAAGCTTTTGATCTTGATGAAATCCCAATAGTTCATTTTTCATCAATAGTTTTTGATGCAGTGTTCCAAGATTCATTGTTTATGTACAACACCCAGTGCTCCATGCAATATGTGCCCTCCTTAATACCCACCAACAGGCTCCTCCCACCCCACTTCCCTCAAAAAGCCTCAGATTGTTTCACAGAGTCCAGTCTCTCATGGTTCATCTCCCTCTCTGTTTTGCCACAATTCACTTTTCCTTTCTTTTGCCTAATGTCCTCCATGTTATTCCTTGTATTCCACAAGTAAATGAAACCATATGAATCTCTCTCTTAAATCCCTCTAATCCAGTATATCATTCAAAGTCATTGTTTTCTTACTGAAGAAAACAATGATAAATTTATATATAAAAATATATATGTATTTGTGTATATATATTAATTAAATTTATTATTTATTGCTTTATTATTTATTTGTATTTATTATCTTTATTATTTTTTATATATTAATTAAATTTATTATTAATTTATATAATTACTCAGTTAGGCCTGTATTTATATGTATTTTGTTTAGAAATTATAAATTTTATATCATGGTATTATTTATTTAAATTTATAAATAAAAAATTCTATGTATTTTGTTTTTTCTGCTTAGATGATCTGTCACTTGATATAAGCATGCCCTACTGTTTTTTGTATTATTATCAATGAGTTCTTTTGTGTTTTTTATTAATATTTTTATTTGAATTCTCCCAAGGTGGGGGAGATCTTCTTAATTGAATAGACCCCTTTTTCATTATATAATGCCCTTCTCCATCTTTTCTTACAATCTTTGTTTCAAAGTCTAGTTTGTCTGTTATAAGTATTGCTACTCTGGCTTTTTTTGATGTCAGTTTGCATGGTAAATATTTCTCCATCCCCTCACTTTGAATCTGCAGGTCTCTTTAGGTCTAAAATGAGTCTCTTGTAGGCAGCATATAGATGGGTCTGTTTTTTTTTTTTTAAATCCTGTCTGACACCATACATCTTTTGATTGGAGCATTTAGTCCATTTATTCAGAGTAATTATTGTTACATATGAATTTAGTACCATTTTATTACTTGTTTTGTCATTGTTTCTGACAGTTTCTGTGTTACTTTCAAGTCTTTGTCAGTTTTGGTCTTTCTTTCCCACTCAAAGAGTCCCCTTTAATATTTCTTGCAGGGCTGGTTTAGTGGTTACAGAATCCTCTACTGTCTGTTTAGGAAACTCTCTCTTTCTGTTCTGAATGACAGCTTTGCTGGATAGAGTATTCCTTTTTTAAAAAAAGATTTTATTTATTTATTTATTTGACAGACAGAGATCACAAATAGGCAGAGAAGCAGGCAGAGAGAGAGGGGGGAAGCAGGCTCCCCGCTGAGCAGAGAGCCCGATGTGGGGCTCCATCCCAGGACACTGGGATCATGACCTGAGCCGAAAGCAGAGACTTAACCCACTGAGCTACCCAGGTGCCCTTGGATAGAGTGTTTTTTTTATTTATTTTTTAAATTTTATTTATTTATTTGTCAGAGAGAGTGAGCCCAGGCAGACAGAGAGGCAGGCAGAGGCAGAGAGAGAAGCAGGCTCCCTGCCGAGCAAGGAGCCCGATGCGGGACTCGATCCCAGGACGCTGGGATCATGACCTGAGCCGAAGGCAGCCGCTCAGCCAACTGAGCCACCCAGGCGTCCCTGGATAGAGTGTTCTTACCTGCATATTTTTCCTATTCAGCACATTGAATATATCATGCCTCTCTCTTCTGGCCCACTAAGTTTTTATGGACAGGTCTGCTGCTAATACAGTTTGTCTTCCCTCTTAAGTTATGTATTCCTTTTGTCTTGCTACTTTTAGGATTTTTTCTATGTCTCTGTTTTGTTTTGTTTTGTAACTTTAACTACAGTATGTTCTGATGTTGGCCTGCTTTTTTGTTGATTTTGATGGGAGTTCTCTGTGCCTTCTGGACTTGGAAGTCTATTTCTTTCCCCAGATTAGGTAATTTTTCAGCTCTGATTTCCTTGAATTAACCTTCTCTCCCCTTTTTCCTCTTCTTCTGGGACTTCTGTGATACAAATGTAATTACATTTCGTGGAGTCACTGAGTTCTTTTAACGTCTGCTCGTGAGGTCCTAGATTTTCCCCCTTTTTATCAGTTTCCTTATTTTCTGTAATTGTATCTTCTATATCACGTATTCATTCCTTTTCTTCTTCCATGTGGTCATTGCATCCAGTCAGTTTTGAATCTGTTACTGCATTTTTCATTTTGTCATGATTGTTTTTAAGCTCTTGTATCTCTGTGGTGTGGGTCTCCTTGGTGTCTTCTATGCTTTTGTCAAGCCCAGCTAATATCCTTAATGACTGTTGCTTTAATTACTCGGTTAGGCCTGTTATTTATATGTATTTTGTTTAGATCCCTAGCCAGGACCTTGTTCTTTCTTTTGTGATAAATTCCTGTCTTGGCATTTTGTCTAGGTATCTGTTTTATTCTCTGTGTTAGGAAAGCCTATTGTGGTGTTTCCTGCTCTTGAGATGTAATGGTGTTATGAAGAAGAGGTCATATAATGTCCAGGGCCTGTGACTTCAGGAAGCGTCTCTGATGTCTGCTGTGTGCACCTCTGCTGCTGTGTTATGGCTGCTATACCCCTCAGATCAGTACTCTGCAGAGTTTCTCCTTGACTGCAGTGAGTAGTGTCTGGACCTTGGCCAGAGTGTAGCAAGTTTTAACTAGTTATGCTCTTGTCAACTTGTTTAAAAAGACCTGGTGCTATTTTCACTAGAGCTGAAGCTTTGCAGAAGTCTGTGGTCAGTAGACATGATGCCTGTAGGGGTTTGTGCTGGTCTTCTGCGGGGGGTGGGGGGGGGGACTGCTGTACTGGTTTTCAGGCGCACTTGCCTGAGACAGGCAATACCAGTAGAGTGCAGAGGAGCAGGGTTGATGTAAGCAATTAAGCAGCCTATGTTGGCACTCTTCTATTTACTGAAGTTAGTTTATGCTGAAGGCCAGTGGAGGGAAGTGGCACCAGCCAGTTCTTTTTTCCCTTGAGAGGGGAGTTCGTGCTCACTTAATGTCAGGGAAGCACTCCCAGAGGAGCAAATAAACTCCCTTCATGCACCCAAAGTGTTTTTTAGATCATTGTTTTCTCACTGTCTGTGTCCAGGTTGCTTGCTTCCTGTTGCAGAACAGTGTGAACTTTAGGCTCTTCCCCAGTCAGGCTGGCTGAGTTTTAAAATTCTAATCTTTAGAGACTTCGTGTGCTGGGGAACTGTGCTGGTCTGAGGGTGGTGCAGGTTTGACCCAGAAGGGCAATCTCACCAAAGCTCAGGAGTGTGCATTTTGGAGCAGAGCTCACTAAGCAGCCAGTGTCTGACTTTGCTGTCCTCACCAGGTGTCTCTGCACCTATTCTTAGGGGTGGGGGACAGAAATGCTGCCCACTGACTCCTTTGTCCCCAGAAAGGCAATGAGATCTCTCTCAAAAGCACTCCAGGAAAGGGGATCCATCTCTCCCAGTGAATGTCAGGAAATCCTCAGATCATGCCATCTGACCTCGATTTACCTTCCTGCCTTCTCTAGGAGAACTGCAGCACCCTCTGGATTCTCTATCAGCTGTGCCAGGAAAAACCCATGGAAATCATCCCCTTGTATTCTCAGTTAATGAGTTTGGGAAGTATTTTCATTGTGTGATCCCCTCTGCATTCCTTTCTCTCTCACCCCCCTTTGCAACCTGGGCTCCTTCCTTTCTGCAGCACCAATTATCTGTTTCTCTCCCAAACCACGTCTCTGCATCTCCTATTTTCCACGATGTAGCCTCTTTTCTCCCTCTAATTGTGCCGTTTGTTCTGTCAGTCCTCAGATCGATTTCTTGGCTATTCAGAATGAGTTGATATTTATCCAGCTGTGTTTGAGGGATGTAGTAAGCCTACGGTCTCCTACTCTACCATCTTAGCTCCTTTTTTTGGATTATTTTTACTTTTGAACCATGGTAATGTTTTTATATATTTAAATTTTTGAACATCAGCAAGGACAGAGAAAAGCAAAAAGTGATTACAAATAGAAGTGGAACTAACTGCATAACAAATTGATAACAAACATGCGGAAGAAAAACAACCAAATGACTATTGAACACATTACTCTGATTATTTACCCTGAGTGGAATATAAGGTCAAAAGTAAATAAAAATTTGAAACTAATTTTGTTACAATTAGTAGTATGGAAGGAGCCTATTCAGAATTCTTTTTTGTGTATTTTAAGAGTGAGCATATGAATAAATATATTAATGTTGTAAAACCGTAATCTACTTGGGAGAAGAAAGATAAAAATGGGATGTGGGAAGAATAGGGGCAGCCTTGTGATGTTATATTGGAACAGAATTATCAGAAGATGATAAAGAAGTTCCTAACTTTTCACTGAAAAGAGCTGGAAAGCAGTGAAATCCCAGTGGTAATAAGTATAACTAGCACATAGATCTTCAGCACTAAATACTGTTCCTCACTAAAAGGAACCAAAATTCTTTGAATAAATGACTGATTCAGCATCTGGAGTGAGAAAACTAATGAATACCTATCACAAAGACACAAAAACCATTTTGTGTGGGCTCCCACTGGCCCAATGTGGGATAATTCGAACATCCAAAAAAAAAAATGATATTTAAGAATTACAGCATGTTCAGTAAAAAACTAACCTATAATTTCACAACAATACAGAAGTATGGGGAAAGGTCTTTAAGAAGCATGCCAACTATCACATGTAGAAGGAATGATAAATTTAGAAAATCATATTTTGCAACTACCATTGTAATAATGACTACAGCTAAGCATCATCATTGATTGCTAAAACCCTATGGTGAAAAACATATTGGGGAATGGATTATTTATACAGTTTGAAAGTGTAACCTATAGATTAATTTCAAAGAGAAAAAGTACCTTTGAAATAGAGAAGTTTCTCTTCATTTAGCTTGAAACCTGGGTGCCACCAAGATGGTGGCTTACCGCTCATCTCTCATGGATCCGGACCCCAAACTCATTGGAAACATGGCACTGTTGCCTATCAGAAGTCAGTTTGAAGGACCTGCTCCTAGAGAGACAAAAGATAGAGATATTGTGGGTGAAGCCATCTATTACTTCAAGGCCAATGTCTTCTTCAAAAACTATGAGATTAAAAATGAAGCTGATAGAAACTTGATATATATAACTCTCTACATTTCTGAGTGTCTAAAGAAACTCCAAAAGTGCAATTCCAAAAGCCAAGGTGAAAAAAAATGTATACGCTGGGAATCACTAATTTTCCCATTCCTGGAGAGCCTGGTTTTCCACTTAATGCGATTTATGCCAAACCGGCAAACAAACAGGAAGATGAGGTGATGAGGGCCTACTTACAGCAGTTGAGACAAGAGACTGGACTGAGACTTTGTGAGAAAGTTTTTGACCGTCAGAATGATAAACCTAGCAAGTGGTGGACTTGTTTTGTGAAGAGACAGTTCATGAACAAGAGTCTTTCAGGACCTGGACAGTGAAAAGAGCCTAGGCAGACATTTTCCAGCCATGAGCAGCATTTTACAGGAAGATGTACAGTTATTTGCCTTTATTTGATAAAGTTTTATACAGAAGAGAGAAGAGAACAAAGTGAAGTGTCTTCACTCGAAGAGCTCTTTATCAAGAATTTGGTTGGGAGAGGGAAGAATGGGTTGTTGAAGGGTGATTGGAACTTTCTGTAGTATTAAGCTGGTGCTTAATAAAAATTAAGTAAGAATAAAAAACAGAGAAATCTGGTACACTCTCTTAACCAAAGGACCAAACTTAGTATTATTAATTGTGGAGTAAATTGACATTGTGTACTTCCTGAACTGATGCAGGGGGGCGGGCACATCATCACCTATATTGTATTTCTACCAAAAATGTTTAGCCTGGATCTAATAATCAGGAACACTAAACAAAAACAACTTAAATGGCATTCTTTAAAAAACACACCTGGGTATTTTAGAAATGTCAGTGTTGGGACGCCTGGGTGGCTCAGTTGGTTGGGCGGCTGCCTTCGGCTCAGGTCATGATCCTGACCTCCTGGGATCGAATCCCACATCGGGCTCCTTGCTTGGAGGGGGGCCTGCTTCTCCCTCTGCCTCTGCCTGCCACTCTGTCTGCCTGTGCTCTCGCTCTCTCTCTCTCTCTATATCTAATAAATACATAAATAAAAATCTTAAAAAAAAAGAAATGTCAGTGTCATATACACCCCACAGACTTGAAAACTTATAAATTCAATGTATTGATCCTAATTGGATTCTGGGTGGAAAAATATGTATATAAAGGGTATATTATTAGGATAGCAGGTGAAATTTGACTATGGACTATATGTTAGATAAATTTCCATAAATATTTGTATTCTAGTCAGTACGAAAATATTCTTGTTTTTAGGAGGTACATGCTAATGAAATATTTAGGAGTGAAATGTAATAATGTTTGTAACTCATTCTCAAATGAATTAGCAAAAAATAGTGTAAATTTAGAGGATGAAGTGAGAGAAAGCAAATGTGGCAGTTGATAAACTGGGAGAAGCATGAGTTTCCATATTGAAAGGGCCTACCAAGTACCCAGCACAATGAATGGAAAAGAAAACACACACACCAGAACACATTATCATAAAATTTTAGAGTTGAGGATAAATAAAACAACCTTAAAAGTTGTGAGAGGATTGTCTCAAAGGGGTGATAGTCATGGGGGATTGAACTAATAGATCACCTAATACAATTGATTATGAGAAAAATAGTATTTAGACAGTCTTTGTAATTCTGGAAGAAAGTTTAGAGAGAATTACCAATAGTGACTTAGAAAACTAAGAAAACAAAAAATGTGGCAGTTACTAAGTCCAGGAAAAACAAAAATTTTACAAGAAAAAATATATAAAATTCTAGTATCTACTTGACTCAGCAGGTAATGCTTTACATGGTCATAATAAGGTAAACACTGAATATTAACTTAAACAACACTTGTGCTATAGCCAATGTTATTAGAAGAGTGTAAAAATGAAGTAGTGGTAATGTGGGGGTAGTATAGGAGTGCTGAATTTCATAATGTATATATTCATATATGTATTTGTAAATACCAGAAGAAATAGCTGTGAATTTGTGGATAGGAAGGAGAGAGGTATGAAGGAAGAGACAAAAGACCTTTTTGTTATAAG
>ML096421.1:0-14049 GCA_003697995.1 Taxidea taxus jeffersonii | reverse complement strand
GGAGCGAGCACAGGCAGACAGAGTGGCAGGCAGAGGCAGAGGGAGAAGCAGGCTCCCTGCCGAGCAAGGAGCCCGATGTGGGACTCGATCCCAGGACACTGGGATCATGACCTGAGCCGAAGGCAGCTGCTTAACCAACTGAGCCACCCAGGCGTCCCTTGTTATAAGCTTTTAATCTTACTTTTTAAGATATATACATTTGTGTGTTAATACAAATAAAAGTAATTTAAAATATATTTTATACATTTTTACTATAGGATAATTATTTGTGATTTATTTCATTCGTGTTTCCACAAAAATAATTTATTTTTTCTAGAAGCTTTTGATGAAGTTTTCACTGAGGATTTTGTTTTTGACAACAGTAAATAGAAAAATATAAACCATGTAATCCAAGGGGAGTTTTGTGCCAATGAAGTGAACCACACATACCTAGGTTGAGAACTATGTTCTTCACAATCCAGAGGAATTTATTTTTTTAAAAGATTTTTATTTGTTTATTTGACAGACAGAGATCACAAGTAGGCAGAGAGGCAGGCAGAGAGAGAGGAGGAAGCAGGCTCCCCGCCAAGCAGAGAGCCCAATGTGGAACTCAATCCCAGGACCCCGAGACCATGACCTGAGCCGAAGGCAGAGGCTTTAACCCACTGAGCCACCCAGGTGCCCCAATCCAGAGGAATTTAAATAGCTGAGCAAAATAGTTCTTTTTTAAACTGACTAGCTAGCAATGAAAGAGGAGTCTTAAATTAACCACTCAGATGTGGAACAAATTTTAGTTGTTTTGCTTAAAGGTATATTTGTAAAGGCCCTATAACTGGGAGTATGAGTAAAAGTGACAAAACTCCTTTTGTCTCCCACCATGTTTAACAGTAGCTGTCAGAGGTACATTAATTATAGATACAAGTTTGGAATCTGTACCAAATCTGTAATGTTAAGTTTAATATCCATTGTTAACAAAAATAGCTACTGGAAGAAGTAAGCTTTTTATGGAGAAATCTTTTATTTTAAAGTATACATAAAGATTTCAGGGTATTTAAGTCCCTGTTACAAATCACAGTGCTTTTGGTTAAATATTTGCCAATTACAATCACCTTTAAAATTTTCACCTTCCTTTTCTGCCCTTCAAAATTAAAAATAAAACATTAAAATTTCATTTCTTTTAAGTGAAATGGTATACAGTATATGGGATTTCATAGCTTTTTGTTTGTTGACTACACTAATACCTTAATAGTGAAAAAAGCATTCCTACTTCAATTTTTCCCACTTGTGCTATGGATAAAGAATTGGGAGAGGTGGGACACCTGGGTGGCTCAGTTGGTTAAGCGGCTGCCTTCGGCTCAGGTCATGATCCCAGCGTCCTGGGATCGAGTCCCTACATTGGGCTCCTTGCTCAGCAGGGAGCCTGTTTCTCCCTCTGCCTCTCCCTGCCGCTCTGGCTGCCTGTGCTCGCTCTCTCTCTCTCTACAAATAAATAAATAAATAAAATCTTTAAAAAAAAAAAAAGAATTGCGATAGGTATTTTAATGAACCGAAAGCCTTCAAAATCCTCAGTTAGAAATTATTATGTATTTTCAGTTATTATGCTAGTTATATGACCTTTTTCTATGTTTCTCTTGCTTTTGCTTTTTAGGGTAAGATAGCTGAACGTGGTACCCACCATGGTTTGCTTGCAAACCCTGGCAGTATCTATTCAGAAATGTGGCATGCACAAAGTAGCCGTGTGCAGAACCATAATAACCCCACATGGGATGCAAAGAAAGAAAATATGTCCAAAGAGGAGGAAAGGAAGAAACTACAAGAAGAAATTGTCAACAGTGTGAAAGGCTGTGGAAACTGTTCCTGCTAAGTTGCATGAGGCATTTTTTTTGACACATTTGCACTGAAGAAGAATTGTTTTATTAAAAAAAAATCATACATTCCCATTTTCTATAATCCTTTTTTAGATAACTTTTGTTTGAAAAGAACTTTGAGTTTTATATCTTTCACAGTATTTAATGTGACATCCGTATTTAGCCCCAAATTACCTTCTTGTTACTGCCTTAGTTATGCCTAAAGCATAGTTTTTGTTACTATTTCACTTTTCCCCATTTCCATTTTGGGGGGCCTGATAGCCATTTGATATCCATAATCAGGTGGATTACATTGGATTCCAAATTTTAATAGTTTTTAAAGTCTCCTTCATGCTTACAGTTCAGATGAAAAGTATCCATTTCTTTTTTTTTTCTTTTTAAAAGAAGATAGTATAGGTTCATTGTTTCTCCTCCTCCCTGCTGACATACTTCAAAGATAGATACTTACACCTTCATTTTTTAAAGTCTGCCACTGTATAGCTTTTGGAGGAAAAACCTTAATTCTCATGTATGTATGTAGAATGTTCTTCATCATTAACCAGCATCTCTAGTGGTGAGAATTTTATTTTTTCATCAAAATGAGTTATTGCTCTTGTTTGGGACCAAAATTTATGCTTTTCTCTTTAACGCTTAAAACCCTGATGTAATTTGACAGTTGTCATACTGGGAATGTTCTAAAAAGCTTAGGAAGTTAATTGCCCGTCTATTTCCGTCTTAACTACAGTGCTTTTGCTGTCTGAAGCTATATAAAGAAACAACTAAATGGAATGTATGCATATACAGATATATGTGTGTGCACATGCTCACAATTGTATATAAAGCAGCAACCAGTTAAAGATTATTAATGACCTTGAGGTAAATAGGAGAAAGTTATGTATATGTACTCTAGATGATTGGGACTTTAATCAGTAACATGTCAGAATTTATGACAAGCTCTTCCCTTCCTTCTTCAGTAATTTAATGAGTTCTTTTAAATCTGACTTAACAAGGAAGAGCCCAAACAAAATCAAGTTTTACCTGTTAATAAAATGTTTGTATATGTTCTCTTAGAAGCTCCTCTTTTTTCCAATTTAAATAGCTTCTTTTCTTTTTGAAAAAGCTATTTTCTTTTCATATGATTAGAGGTGGTCTCAAGACCATTGGATCATGTGGTCATTCGCCAGTATTCTCAGCTAATAAAAACTTGAATAACCTAAAAAAACAGTTTTTGCTAGGGCCATTAAGTAAGTCTTAAATATTTTCTCTTAACTTCATCATATTAAGATGGTTCCGTACAGTGAAATAATAAACAAAAGGAAAGCTTCCTAGGAAGACTTACTCAGAAGAAAACGTCAAGAAAAGTGGCCTTTATTATAACAGTAATTTTACATTACAATATTACATATTACAATATACATACACACAAGGTATATAAAGTATAAATTTTTTAAATCAATGTTGAAACAATTTTTTAATGGATTGGGGTGAATAATCTACAGTCTTAGAATATGGGCTCTGAAAATGGAGCAAGATGATGGGGTTTTATTTCTTATAGCCCTGTATTTTAAAAATTGCATATTTCCCTCCTAAAGGGAATCCCAATTTACAAAAATCGGAACGAGCAATTTGGGATCAGAAAAACTGATGCCTTCCTGAGGGTTTTTAACATAGAAATATCTTGGTGAATGGGTAGGTTCATTTGGAAGTTTTTTCAGTAGTTCAAATATGAGGGTTAACTATGAGAATCAAAAAGAGGCCTAGGCATGTGGACAAACTCAAAGTATGCATTTACTTTAACTCTACAGGGATGTGCACCTTTTATATACCTTAAGATAAGTATTTTGCCTTTTCCCTTAGATGTTGACGAAGATCAGTTTGTACAAATGGTTAGTATAAAAATAAGTTTTAAGGGGCACCTCCATGGCTCAGTCTGTTAAGCGTTCAACTCTTGCTTTCAGGTCATGATCTCAGGGTCATGGGATCAAGCCCTGCATTGGGCTCTGAGTTGGGCATTGAACCTGCTTAAGATTTTCTCTCTCTCCCTCCGTGCCCCCCACATAGAGATAGATAGATAGATAGATAGATAATTTTGCTTTAAGGATAAGGTATTTAAAGATTATATGAATTTTTGTTTCTGGGTCACTTTGTTCATGTTGTCATCTTGCTGTCATCCTTCCTAATTGCTGGATGTATCAGTGAGTAGCAACTTTTGCCAGTGTATATTTATAATTCATATATACCTTCTACCTTTATCATAGGATGTTCTTTTGTAGATTAATAATTGAAAGCTTTTAAATATATTTGCATTGGCAGCTTTCTTAAATTATAAAAAGTCCCTTTTCCCCCTGCTTTCGGTATATAGATTTTGAATGTAAACTATATAGTAAAGGACATATTAAATCAAATACGCTGGTTAAAACTAGTTAAGACAAAAACAACTCAGCAAGGGAGGTTCTTTATTAGTTTTATTGTTATAGCAATTTGTATAAATAATCATTACTAAATAAACAATATATCTTTGTGACTAGAAATGGGTGGCCCATTGAAGCAACTTTTTTCTGCAATGCATAGGGAGAACTGATATTTTGTCATTCACACACTCAGAGTAAATATGAATAATTAATAGACACTCTGGGGTATGTCCTTAGAGCCTTAAGCAGAAGGTGAAAACTTGGAATTGTCACAGAGAGAAAGTAATTATTTGCAGATTTCATAATATAGGTAAAATGGTAGTAAATTATAGTGCTTTCACTTAGCATTAAGCTGTTATATTTTTGATGACCAGTCAGTGAAAGGCAACTTTCCGTTGCCCCAAGTTTTTCAGTTTTTTTTTTTAATTTTTTAAAAGATTTTATTTGACAGAGATCACAAGTAGGCAGAGAGGCAGGCAGAGAAAGAGGGGTAAACAGGCTCCCTGCCGAGCAGAGAGTCCGATGCGGGGCTCGATCCCAGGACCCTGAGATCATGACCTGAGCCGAAGGCAGAGGCTTAACCCACTGAGCCCCCCAGGCACTCCCAAGCTTTTCAGTTCTAATGGTTAGGAAGGAAACCTTTGGGGTGAAAAATTTTTTGACTGCAAAGCATGCAAAACTAGTATTTTGATTAAGTAGAATTAGAATTAATTGTTCTAATTAAAAACAAGTTGGAACAGTTTTGGCTTAAAAAGGCAGTGGATTGTTTTCTTATATCCTGTTCTCACACAGTTACAGAACATTTTTCACTGATTACCTTCTATTCCCATTTCTACTTCATAAAAGCATAGGGTATTTAGAGTTGCAGTATAGAGGCCTTTAATGTAATTTCCTTATTCGGAAACCGAATTTCAGGAGAAATCACTGGTTTTGCAAGAGACCAAGTTGGAATGAAAACCCTGGCTCTTGACACCCTCTCAGAAGCTAAGTTTAAAAATATATTGAAGGCTGAGATTTCCAGAATGTTGAAGTTAGAAGCTCAGTAGACCTTCTCTGAAGCAAAACAACTTAACTGTTTGAAATTATTTTTTAAAAACAATTTAAAAATCTCTAGAAATTGTGCAAAGGGCATATATCAATTGGAAAAACATTGATTCAAGAAAACCTATTAAATATCAGTAAAAATAGCAAGAGTCTGGCATTTGAAGAATTACCTGCATAACTTCTACCATGCCAGGTCTGTGTTACAGAACCTTGACCTTGAGTATTCTATTTAGGCAGGTGTGGTAAAGATGTTGGGAGGAGGTAGGGCTCCTTCCCCCAGCTCCCACCCCAGGGATGTGATTTCACCCTGGCAGGGGTAGCTGCCTGCATTTTTTACCCCCCAACTCTGTGTTGCAGAAATTTCTTCCTCACAGGCACAGCCAAGAGGACTGATGATACCTTCACCACCCAGGCTCCATTCTTTGAGTGGAAGCAAACTATTCTGTGTGCAGGGTGAGAATACTGAGGCCCTGATTTTTCCACGCTAGCTTACTCAAAGTTTGGATGTTTCACTCAAGGAGAGGATAAGTGAGAATACCAGGGACTGACACCATGGCCCAGTGTCCACTCAGGGAGTGGGGTTTTCACTCTTTGCACCTTGCCCCCACACTCCCAGCTTCGGTTCAGTGGTGCACAGGTTCTTTCTAAGTGGGAAGGTATGCAATGAGAACAAAGAATTCCACCTCTCTGCCTGGGGGACTGACTTCATTTGAAACAGCATGGAGAACTCTGTCCCTAAGGACATTGTCAAAAACAATCGAGATCTTGGTGGAGAGCAATTAGGAGGAGCTGGTGCAAGCAAAGCAGCAGAGCAGCCATAATTTTAGTAAAGAGAAACCAAGACGGAGCCAGAAAGAGCCCTCCTGGGAGCAAAGTCAACTCTGGGGATTGAAGAGACTGTGCATGTGCCAGGCTGCACCTACTCAGGACAATTAGAGCAGAACATGGGACCGACTTAAAAACATTTCCCAGTATATGTAGACCCATCAACAGAACAAACACTTCACTGGCACAAGAAACTTGACCAAACACTGAACAATAAATTGTTCTCATCTAGAGGTGCCTATTAGGAACACAGGCTTAAAAATAAAATCACACTCCTCCTTGGCAATCTGGAAGACTGTGTTATATGTCTAAAACTGTGCCCTCCCAGAAAGGAGAAGGATCCCAGTTACCAGTCCCTGGCTGAATGTGGGTCAAAAGAAAACTCCCTGACAACAGCCTCCAAGTACATACATATCCAATGGTAAGGGTAAAAATCTTAGCAATAAGTGCATTATGCCCACCCAGAGATAACCCTTAGGTGGCTAGACTAAAAGAGGTAATATCAGGCTGCATACTGCAGGGTAAATAACCAAGCAAATGCTGATCCCTTATAGGAGGAGGATCATTATCCAGAGTTGCTATAAGATACTATAATAAAAAGCCTACTTTATAATAAAAAATTATAAGAAATGCAAAGAAACAGGAACGTGTCATGCATACACAGGGAAAACAGGCAGTAAATACTGCTTTAAGGGGCCCAGATGGTAGCTATAGCATATAAAGATTTATTAATAAAGAAATAGAAATTACTTTTAAAGAACCAAATGGAAATTCTGGAGTTGAGAAGTACAGTAACTGAAATGAGGAATTTACTAGAGAAACTCAATAGTATATTTGAGCTGGCCAAAGAAAATCCACAAAGTTGAAGATGTATCAGTAGAGATTATTCAATATGAAGAACAGAGATAAAAATGAAAAATGTCTTCAAGAGAAATGTGGGACACCATTAAAAATTCAACGTATTCAGGGATGCCTGAGTGGCTCAGTGGGTTAAAGCCTTTGCCTTCGGCTCAGGTCATGATCCCAGGTTTCTGGGATTGAGCCCCGCATCAGCCTCTCTGCTCAGCAGGGAGCCTGCTTCCCTTCCTCTCTCTCTGCCTGCCTCTCTGCCTACTTGTGATCTCTGTCAAATAAATAAATAAATTCTTTTAAAACAATAATTCAACGTATTCAAAATGTAAGTAGCCGAGGAGAGGAAAGGAGCAGAAAAAATATTCAAAGAGATGAACAGGAGCATCTAAATTTCACAGAAAATATTACACATCAAAAACCTCAACAGCAATTAAGAAAAACACAGATGTTCAAAGCTAAAGGTAAGGTGAAAATTATAAAAGCAGTAAGAGATAAATGACTCCTCACATACAAGGAAACTCCCATATGATTAACAGGTGAGGTTTTTTTCATAAACAGTGGAAGCCAGAAGACAGAGGGATTGCATGTTCAAATTGCTGAAATTAAAAATCAAGGGACACCTGGGTGGTTCAGTCGGTTGAGTGTCTGCCTTTGGCTCAGTTCATGATCTCAGGGTGTTGGGATTGGGTCCCACATTGGGCTCTCTGCCTGCCACTCCCCCTGGTTGTGCTTGTGCACTCTCTGACAAATAAGTGAAACCTTTAAAAAATATTTAAAAATAAGTATCACTCAAGAATATTATTTCCAAAACTATCACTCAAAACTGAAGATAAAATTAAGATGTTATCATATAAGTAAAAAGAAAACACATTGCTAATAAATCTGTATTTCAAGAAATACAAAGGAAATTATTCAGGCAAAAAGCAGGTGACACCAGATAGTAATTCAAATCCACACACACACACCCCAGAGCACCAATATAGATATATCCGAGTCACTCATGTAGATACTTAGTAAAAGACAGTATAATTGCATGTTTCTTCTTTCTTTTAGAAGAATTTGTTTTTCCCCTGGAAAATAATGTTTATTGAAATCCTAGCAGTTGTGCAATCTGCTCCTGACATTAAGCAGCTGCTTCTTCCAGTTTGGTCTTTCATAAGTAGTCCCATGAATGCTTCCTTACCCTCCACAGTCTGGAATCAGCCATAGCCAAACTTGGAGGTGATGTCAATGAACTTAAGGTCAATCTCCAGGGCCTGTCATTTGATCTGCACAAGCAACAACTTGTGGAGAGTAAGCACTTGCTTCTTGGTTCTCATCACATGGCCTTTCTGCATGACAAAGTAATTGGTCACTTCATCATAGTGGACAAAGCCAACTTGGAGGGTTGATGCTCTTGTCAAATCAAAATCAGTAGAAACATTGTTCTTGATAAGTTTGCCATCCCTGAAGAGGTAGCCCTAGCCAATCTTGTAGATCTTGTTGATCTCAGTGAAGTGATGGTAGCCTTTCTGCCCAGCCCATTGCACGGAGAAGGCCACTTGGGCAGGATGCTATACCCCAATACAGCCCACCTTGCACAGTCCCTGGTGGGTCTTGCAGGGTAGCTTCTTGGTGTGCCAGTGGCTGGAGACACTAATGACATCTATCATCTCATCCTGCCCAAACACTTGGTTCATAAGTACCTACTGTTCCAGGTTCTTATGGGCCTAGTCCAGCTTCTCAGCCACTGTGCATCTAGTCCCCTGGATCTCCATGAGGTGGGGTTTCTTCTGGCATAGAGGAAGCAGGAGCATCTGGGTGTGGGTGATGACAAAGATGATTCGTCAGTACTTCTTCATGCTGTTGAAGTCCTTCTGTAGCTGCTGCTTGCCAATCATCATCCTGCCACTTGCAGTATTTGGTCAAAGGCCTTCTTAGACTTATGCCAGTTCTTATAGAAGTGCCCTTTAACTCATCATGAATGTACTCAGCAAAAATGGTCTTAAACATACAGAGACCTTGAGTGGTTTCTTCATAGCCCATGATGCCCACAACTACCATGGATGGTACCTCCACAATGGTCACGTCTTCCACAATTTCCTTCTTTTTCACCATGGATCCTGACCTGTTGACCTCTCACACAATGTGAGTCATGCCAGCCTAATGGATGAGGAAAGCTGTGAAGTGGAAAGAGTCATCCTTGGGGAAGCTTGTCACCTTCTATGGTGCCAGTCACTGTGTTTCTGGGGCAAGAAGCCCAGGGCCCCATGCCTGGGAACGGAGAGTTTCCTATGAGACATTCTGCCACCAAATGCTGCCAGTAGAGTAAGAAAATTTTAAAACTTCACTTAAGATGACTTAGAAAACAACCACATGAAGCAATGTGTATTCTTTTGTTGGGAGTAGAAACAAGAGATGTCTTGGATTAATGAAAATAATTCTTGGAAATGAAACGAGATGATAACCAGAATCCACAAGAACAAATGAAGAGAGATGAAATTGTATATATGATGATTAATATAACAAATTCTATGAATATATACTTGTCCTTTTCTTAGATGTTTTGAAAGATATAAGATCATATAAACAGTTTTATGTTTTTGTTTGTATATGTTTTGTATTGTTGAGTTTGATACTATACACACACATAAATGTAACATATATAAATGTAATACATATAACAATAGTAGAAAAATGTGGAAGGGAAAGGAGCTATATAGGAGTAAAGGTTATATGCTTCTTTGGAACTAATCAAAGTTTGCATTTGTGGAAATGCAAAGTGAATTCTGAGAAGTTAGGATGTATATTGTAAGACCTAGAACAACCACTAAGAAAGTAACTAAGAAATATGCTTAAGATATTAAAGGGATCAAAACGTTACACTGGAACATAGCCACTTAATACAAGAAGAAGGCAGTAAAGTGGGAATAGAAAAAAAGACATGAGGCATATAGAAAAAAACATTAAAGTAGAAGATGTAACAATATTAAATGTGAATTAAGTAAAAAAGCAGAGATTGTCAGATTGAATTTAAAAAAATCAAGATCCTCTGCAAGGAGTGATAGTTTGACTTCCTCTTAGCTGATTCAGATGCCTTTTATTTCTTTTTGTTGTCTGATTGCTGAGGCTAGGACGTCTAGTACAATTTTGAATAGTAGTGGTGATAGTGGGCATCCCTGCCATGTTCCTGACCTTAGGGGAAAAGACCTCAGTTTTTCCCTGTTGAGAATGATATTCACTGTGGGTTTTTCATAGATGGCTTTGATGATTTTGAGATATATACCCTCTATCCCTACACTTTGAAGGGTTTTGATCAAGAAAGGATGCTGTACTTTGTCAAATGCTTTTTTCAGCATCTACTAAGAGTATCATATGGTTCTTGTTCTTTCTTTTGTTAATGTATTGTATCACAATGATTGATTTGCGGGTGTTGCACCAACCCAGGAATAAATCCCACTTGGTCATGGTGAATAATCCTTTTAATGTACTGTTGGATCCTATTGGCTAGTATTTTGGTGAGAATTTTCACATCTGTGTTCATCAAGTATATTGGTCCGTAATTCTCCTTTTTGCCGGGGCCCTTGGTTATGGGATCAACATAATGTTGGCCTCATAAAATGAGTTTGGAAAGTTTTCCTTCCATTTCTACTTTTTGGAACAGTTTGAGGAGAATAGGTATTAATTCTTCTTTAAATGTTTGGTAGAAATCCCCTGGGAAACCGTCTGGACCTGGGCTCTTGTTTGCTGGGAGATTCTTTTTTTTTTTGTCAGTGAGAGTGAGCACAGGCAGACAGAATGGCAGGCAGAGGGAGAAGCAGGCTCCCTGCTGAGCAAGGAGCCCAATGTGGGACTCAATCCCAGGACACTGGGATCATGACCTGAGCCGAAGGCAGCCACTTAACCAACTGAGCCACCCAGGCGTCCCTTGCTGGGAGATTCTTGATGACTGCTTCAATTTCCTTACTGGTTATGGGTCTGTTCAGGTTTTCTATTTCTTCCTGGTTCCGTTTTGATAGTTTATATGTCTCTAGGAATTAGGAATGCCTCCATTTCTTCCAGATTGTCAAATTTGCTGGCTTATAGTTGCTCATAATATGTTCTTATAATTGTGTGTATTTATTTGATGTTGGTTGTGATCTCTACTCTTTCATTCATGATTTTATTTATTTGGGTCCTTTCTCTTTTCTTTTTGCTAAGTCTGGCCAGGGGTTTATCAATCGTATTAATTCGTTCAAAGAACCAGATCCTAGTTTCATTGATCTGTTCTACCATTCTTTTGGATTCTATTTCATTGATTTCTGCTCTGATCTTTATTATTTCTCTTCTCTTGATAGGTTTAGGCTTTCTTTGCTGTTCTTTCTCCAGCCCCTTTAGGTGTAGGGTTAGGTTTTGTACTTGAGACCTTTCTTGTTTCTTGAGAAAGGATTGTATCGCTATATACTTTACTCTCTAGACTGACGTTGCTGTGTCCCACAGATTTTGAACAATTGTGTTTTCATATTCATTTGTTTCCATGAATTTTTTCAATTCTTCTTTAATCTCCTCGTTGACCCATTCATTCTTTGGTAGGATGCTCTTTAGCCTCCATGTATTTGAGTTCTTTCCAACTTTCCACTTGTGATTGAGTTCTAGTTTCAGAGCATTGTGGTCTGAAAATATGCAGGGAGTGATCCCAATCTTTTGATACTGGTTGAGACCTGATGTGTGACCCAGGATGTGATCTATTCTGGAGAATGTTCCATGTATACTAGGGAAGAATGTGTATTTTGTTGCTTTGAGTTGGAATGATCTAAATATATTTGTGATGCCCATCTGGACCAGTGTGTCATTTAAGGCCTTTATTTCCTTGTTGATCTTTTGCTTGGATCAGCTGTCCATTTCAGTAAGGGGGGTGTTAAAGTCCCCTACTATTATGGTATTATTGTTGATGTGTTTCATTGATTTTGTTATTAGTTGGTTTATATAGTTGGCTGTTCCCATGTTAGGGGCATAGATATTTAAAATTGTTAGATCTTCTTTTTGGACAGACCTTTTGAGTATGGTATAGTGTCCTTCCTCATCTCTTATAGTTTTGGCTTAAAATTGAATTTATCTACTATAAGGATTGCCACCTTAGCTTTCTTTTGATGTCAATTAGCATGGTAAATTGTTTTCCACCCCCTCGCTTTAAATCTGGAGGTGTCTTTGGGTCTAAAATGAGTTTCTTATAGGCAGCATATTGATGGGTTTTGGTTTTTTTTTTTAATCCAATCTGATACCCTGTGTCTTTTGATTGGTGCATTTAGCGCATTTACATTCAGGGTAACTATTGAAAGAGATGAATTTAGTGCCATTGTATTACCTGTAAAGTGACTGTTATTGTATATTGTCTCTGTTCCTTTCTGGTCTACTACATTTAGGCTCTCTCTTTGCTTAGAGGACCTCTTTCAATATTTCCTATAGGGCTGGTTTGGTCAATACAGATTCTTTTAATTTTTGTTTGTCCTGGAAGCTTTTTCTATCTCCTTCTATGATACTTTATGTGGAAAACCCAAAAGACTCCACTCCAAAACTGCTAGAACTCATACAGGAATCCAGTAAAATGGCAGGATATAAAATCAATGCACAAAAATCAGTTGCATTTCAATACACCAGCAGAAAGACAGAAGAAAGAGAAATTAAGGAGTCAATCCCATTTGCAATTGCACCCCAAACCATAAGATGAATCAAGATGGCGGAGAAGTAGCAGGCTGAGACGACATTAGGCAGCAGGAGATCAGCTAGATAGCCTATCAAACCATTCCGAACACCTACGAATCCAACAGGAGATCGAAGAGAAGAAAAACAACAATTCTAGAAACAGAAAATCGACCACTTTCTAAAAGGTAGGACCGGCGGAGAAGTGAATCCAACGCGACGGGAAGATAGACCCCAGGGGGAGGGGCTGGCTCCCAGCAAGCGGCGGAACACCAGAGCACAAAATCAGGACTTTTAAAAGTCTGCTCCAGGGAGGGACATCACTCCGGAGGCTAAACTGGGGTGAAGACCTCGCGGGGACAGCGTGGACTCAGGTCCCACAGGGTCAAAGAAAGATCAGGGGTGTCTGACTGTCGCAGAGCTCACAGATATTGGAGCAGGGAAGCTAGCTGCAGAGACAGAGCCGAGGATTCCTGGAGCTGTGGTCTGTGACACGGGCCGGTGCTCTGTGCAAGGGGTCCCCACAAGATCCGGGGAGACTCTGACCCAGGAGAGATCAGGGATCTACGGGGTTCAGAGACTCCAGGTGGGACTCTGCCAGAGACAGAGATGCTTGGTCACAGGCTAGGTGAGCTCAGAGCGCTCCCAGAAGCCAGTGAGAGAGGACTGATTACACAGGATTTTCTCCAGGCGCGGCTGGAGGCTGGGGAGACGAGAGTGATTAAACACTTTTCTCTGAAGGCGCACTGAAGACTGGGGCCCCTAGCTCTCAGCTCCTCCGAACCAGAGATTGGGAGGCCGCCATTTTCATTCCCATCCTCTGGAACTCTACGGAAAGCGTTCAGGGAACAAAAGTTCCCGAAAGAGAACCTGAGAGGATTACTTAGCCCGGCCCCTGGTAAGGGCGGTGCAATTCTGCCTAGGGCAGAGACACTTGAGAATCACTATAACAGGCCCCTCCCCCAGAAGATCAACAAGAAATCCAGCCAAGACCAAGTTCACTTAAAAAGGAGAACAGCGGATTCTTATCTGGACAAAATGACAAGGCGGAAAAGCTGACCACAAAAAAAAAGAACAGGAGGCAGGACCAAAGGCTAGGGACCTAATCAATACAGACATTGGTCTGTATTGTCAGACCTGGAATTCAGGACGACGATTCTCAAGGTTCTAGCCAGGCTCAAAAAAGGCATGGAAGATATTAGAAAAACCCTGTCAGGAGAAATAAAAGCCCTTTCTGGAGAAATAAAAGAACTAAAATCTAATCAAGTTGAAATCAAAAAAGCTATTGATGAGGTGCAATCAAAAATGGAGGCTCTTACTGCTAGGATAAATGAGGCAGAAGAAAGAATTAGTGATATAGAAGACCAAATGACAGAGAATAAAGAAGCTGAGCAAAAGAGAGACAAACAACTACTGGACCACGAGGGGAGAAT
>ML096418.1:29301-42203 GCA_003697995.1 Taxidea taxus jeffersonii | reverse complement strand
TTTCAATATTTCCTGTAGAGCTGGTTTGGTGTTTACAAATTCTTTTGCTTTTGTTTGTCCTGGAAGCTTTTTATCTCTCCTTCTATTTTCAATGATAACCTAGCTGGATAAAGTATTCTTGGCTGCATGTTTTTCTCGTTTAGTGCTCTGAATATATCATGCCAGTTCTTTCTGGCCTGCCAGGTCTCTGTGGATAAGTCTGCTGCCAATCTAATATTTTTACCATTGTATGTTACAGACTTCTTGTCCCGTGCTGCTTTCAGGATTTTCTCTTTGTCGCTAAGACTTGTAAATTTTACTATTAGATGGCGGGGTGTGGGCCGATTCCTACTGATTTTGAGGGGGATTCTCTGCACCTCCTGGATTGTGATGCTTGTTCCCTTTGCTATATTAGGGAAATTCTCTACAATAATTCTCTCCAATATACCTTCTACTCCTCTCTCTCTTTCTTCTTCTTCTGGAATCCCAATTATTCTAATGTTGCTTTGTCGTACGGTATCACGTATCTCTCGAATTCTCCCCTCATGATCCAGTAGTTGTTTGTCTCTCTTTTGCTCAGCTTCTTTATTCTCTGTCATTTGGTCTTCTTTATCACTAATTCTTTCTTCTGCCTCATTTATCCTAGCAGTAAGAGCCTCCATTTTTTATTGCACCTCATTAATAGCTTTTTTTATTTCAACTTGATTAGATTTTAGTTTTTTTATTTCTCCCGACAGGGTTTCTCTAATATCTTCCATGCCTTTTTCAAGCCCGGCTAGAACCGTGAGAATCGTTGTCCTGAATTCCAGATCTGACATATTACCAATGTCTGTATTGATTAGGTCCCTAGCCTTCGGTCCTGCCTCCTGTTCTTTTTTTTGTGGTGAGTTTTTCTGCCTTGTCATTTTGTCCAGATAGGAATCCGTTGGTCTCCTTGTTAAGTGAACTTAGTCTTGGCTGGATTTCTTGTTGATCCAGGGGGAGGGGCCTCTTGTAGTGATTTTCAAGTGTCTCTGCCCCAGGTGGAATTGCACCGCCCTTACCAGGGGCCGGGCTAAGTAATCCTCTCAGGTTCGCTTTCGGGAGCTTTTGTTCCCTGAACGCTTTCCATAGAGCTCCAGAGGATGGGAATGAAAATGGTGGCCTCCCAGTCTCCGGCTTGGAGGAGCCAAGAGCTAGGGACCCCAGTCTTCAGTGCGCCTTCAGAGAAAAGTGCTTACTCACTCCCGTCTCCCCAGCCTCCAGCCGCGCTTGGAAAAAACGTGCGTAATCAGTCCCGTCTCACTGGCTTCTGGCTGTGCTCCGAGGTCACCCATCCTGTGACCAAGCATCTCTCTCTCTGGCAGAGTCCCACCTGGAGTCTCCGAACCCCATAGATCCCTGAGCTCTCCCAGGTCGGAGTCTCCCCAGATCTTGTGGGGACCCCTCCCATAGAGCACCGGCCCGTGTCACAGACCACGGCTCTAGGAAACCCCAAGTTGAGAGCTCACTCCTCGGCTCTGTCCCTGCAGCCAGCTTCCCCACTCTAATACTTGTGAGCTCTGCAACATTCAGACACCCCCGATCCTTCTGTGACCCCGTGGGACCTGAGTCCATGCTGTCTCTGTGAGGTTTTCACCCCAGTTTAGCCTCTGGAGCGATGTCCCTCCATGGAGCAGACTTTTAAAAGTCCTGATTTTGTGCTCTGTTGTTCCACCGCTTGCCGGGAGCCGGCCCCTCCCCCCAGGGTCTATATTCCCATCGCGTTGGATTCACTTCTCCGCTGGTCCTACCTTTTAGGAAGTGGTCGATTTTCTGTTTCTAGAATTGTTGTTCTTCTTCTCTTCGATCTCCTGTTGGATTCGCAGGTGTTCGGAATGGTTTGATAGGCTATCTAGCTGATCTCCTGCTGCCTGATGTCGTCTCAGCCTGCTACTTCTCCGCCATCTTAAAAAAAAAAAAGGAATCTTGAGTTCATGACCTTCTGGAGGGAGGGGTTGTGTGGGGATTGGGAATGATATTTTTCATGTGTCTGGGCTCTGATCCAGATGACACACACAACTCAAAATAGAAGCTTTCAGGGCATGTAAATGCATAATACAACTGGCTGCCAGACCAGATGTGTTGAAAAACAAAAGCAAAACCACCTCCTTTCTATAGCTATTAAAACAATGTTTACTGTTTGTTTTAACAAGTTTGCATTTTATTTTGCATTGCCACACATCTGCATATTTGAAAAACTACATCTCTTCTGTAGTAATAATTCAGTACAAGAAGGTATTACAGCTTGATGTCTATGTGTTCTAATTCTAAGTGTTCTTTTATTCCAGGTCTTATAGAGCAGTTAAGGCACCTATAAAAGCTTTTTTTAAGTATGCTCTAAAATAATATAAGGTAGTGTAATTAAAATTGAATGGATATTGTAAAACAATAAAATAAACAATGCAACAGATGTTTACCATGCTCCAGTATTCTTCATGTGCATTGTATTATGACATAATAGAGAGATAAAGACATACTGTGTGTTTAGTACATATTTTTGAATTAAAATTTTTCTGGTCCTGAGCTTCCCTTTGGGTTAAAGAAAGATGAATAGAATGGAAAAAGATATTTGCAAATGACATACGTGATAAAGGGTTAATATCCAAAATCTATAAAGAACTTACCAAAATCAATACCCCCCAAAAAGACAAATAATCCAGTCACAATATGATTAGAAGACACGGATAGACATTTTTCCAAAGAAGGCATCCAGATGGCTAACAGACACATGAAAAGACGCTCAACAACACTCAGCATCAGGGAAATACAAATCAAAACCACAATGAGTAAAAATCAAAACCACAATGAGTTGCCACCTCACATCTGTCAGAATGGCTAAAATCAACCACACAGGAATCAACAGGTGTTGGTGAGGATGTGGAGAAAGAGGAAACATCTTGCACTGTTGGGGGGGAATGCAAACTGGTGCAACAACTCTGGAAGACAGTTTGGAGTTTCCTCAAAAAGTTAATAATAGAACTACCCTATGACCCAGCAATTGCACTACTAGGCATTTACCCAAAGGATACAGAAATACGGATTTTAAGAGGCACATGCCCCCCAATGTTGTTTATAGCAGCATTATCAACAATAGCCAACCTAATTGGCTAATCTGGGTGTTGATTTTGAAAAGCTCTGTATAGATTTTGGATACTAACCATTTATCAGAGATGTTGTTTGCAAATATCTTCCCCCATTCTGTAGATTGGCTTTTAGTTTTGTTGATTGTTCCCTTCACTTTGCAGAAGTTTTTATCTTGATGAAGTCTCAACAGTTCATTTTTGCTTTTATTTCCCTTGCCTGCAGAGATGTGTGTAGTAAGAAGTTGCTATGGCTGAAGTCAAAGTGGATTCTGATTGTGTTTTCCTCTAGGATTTTGAAGATTTCCTATCTTACATTTACATCTTTCATCTATTTTGAGTTTATTTTTGTGTGTGGTCTAAGAAAGTGGTCCGATTCCATTCTTCTGCATGTGGCTGTCCAGTTTTCCCAACACCATTTGTTGAAAAGACTGTCATTTTTTTCCATTAGAAAAATTGTTTCCTGCTTTCTTGAAGATTAGTTGGTCATAGAGTTGTGGGTCTGTTTCTAGATTCTCTATTTTTTTCCACTAATCTAAATGTCTATTTTTGTGCCAGTACCATACTGTCTTGATGATCACAGCTTTGTAATAGAGCTTGAAGTCCAGTTATGATGCCACCAGTTATGATTTTCTTTTTCAACAATCCTTTAGCTACTAGGGTCTTTTCTGGTTCCATACAAGTTTTAGGATTATTTGTTCCAGCTCAGTTAAAACAGTTGATGATATTTTGATAAGGGTTACATTGAATGTGTATATTGCTCTAGGTAGCATAGACATTTTAACAATATTTGTCCTTATAATCCATGAACATACATTCTTCTATTTCTTTTTGTCTTCCTTAATTTCTTCCATAAGTAGTTGTCTGAGTTTCTATAGTTTTCTGAGTACAGGTCTTTGCCTCTTTGGTTAGGTTTTTACTAGGTATCTTATGGGTTTTGGTGCAGGTGTAAATGGGATTCATTCCTTAATTTTTCTTTCTTCTGTTTCATTTTTGGTCTATAGAAATGCAACTGAAATCTAATGCATTGCTTTTATATCCTGCCACTTTCCTGGTTTCCTTTATGAGTTCTAGCAATTTTGGTGTGCAGTCTTTTGGGTTTTCCACATAGAGTACCATGTCATCTGCAAGATGTGAGTTTGACTTCTTCTTTGCTACTTCAGATTCATTTTATTTTATTATTTTATTTTATTTTGTTATCTGATTGTTGAGGCTAGGACTTCTAGTACTGTGTTGAGCAGTAATGGTGAGAGTGGACATCCCTGCTATGTTCCTGACCTTACAGGAAAAGCACTAAGTTTTTCTTCATTGAGAAGATATTTTCTGTAGGCTTTTCATGTATGGCTTTCATGATATTAAAATATGTTACCTCTACCTCTACACTGTGAAGAGTTTTAATCAAGTAAGGATGCTGGAGCTTGTCAAATGCTTTTTCTGCAACTGTTGAGAGGATCATTTCCTTCTTGCCTATTCTTTTATTTATGTAGTGTATCACATTGATTTGTGAGTGTTGAACCACGCTTGCAGCTGAGGAATAAATCCCACTTGGTCGTGGTGAATAATGCTTTTAATGTACTGTTGGATCATATCGGCTTGTATTTTGGTGAGAATTTTTGCATCCATGTTCATCAAGGATATTGGTCTGTAATTTTCCTTGTTGAGGGGTCTTTGTCTGGTTTTGGGATCAAGGTAATGTTGGCCCCATGGAAAGAGTTTGGAAGTTTTGCTTCTATTTCTATTTTTTGGAACAGATCCAGGAGAATAGGTATTAATTCTTCCTTAAACGTTTGGTAGAATTCCCTCTGGGAAGTTATCAGGCCCTGGGCTCTTGTGTTTTGGGGATTTTTCATTACTACCTCAATTTCCTTGCTGGTTATAGGTCTGTTCTGGTTTTCTACTTCTTCCTGGTTCCGTTTTGGTAGTTTATATATCTCGGAGAATGCATCCATTTCTTCAAAATTGCCTAATTTGTTTACATATAGTTGCTCATAATATGTTCTTATTATTTTTAATTCCTCAGTGTTAATGGTGATTTTTTCTATTTCCTTCATGATTTTATTTTAATCCTTTCTTTTCTTTTTTATAAATCTGGTGAGAGTTTATCAATCTTATTAATTCTCTCAAAGTACCAGATCGTGGTTTTATTTATCTGCTGTACTGTTCTTTTGGTTTCCATTTCATTGATTTCTGTTCTAATCTTTTTTTTTCAGTATTTCTCTCCATTTATTTAGATTGTCATTGTTTTCCCCCAATTTTTTATTATGTTATGTTAGTCACCATACAGTACATCATTAGTTTTTGATGTAGTGTTCCATGATTCATTGTTTGTGTAAAACACCCAGTGCTCATTGCAATACGTGCCCTCCTTATTACACATCACCAGGCTCACCCTTCTCCTCACCCCCCTAAAACCTCCAGTTCATTTCCTGGAATCCATAATCTCTCATGGTTCATCTCCCACTCTGATATTCACAGTTTCTTCTCTCCTGCTGGGGTTGGATTTATTTGCTGTTCTTTCTCCAGCTCCTTTAGGTGTAAGGTTAGATTGTGTATTTGAGACTTTTCATGTTTCTTGAGAAAGGCTTGCATTGCTATATACTTCCCTTGTAGGACTGCCTTTTCTTCAGCCCAAAGATTTTGAATAGTTCTGATTTCATTCTCATTTGTACCCATGATCTTTTAATTCTTTAATTTCCTGGTTGACCCATTCTTTCCTCAGGAAGATGCACTTTAGCCTCCATGTGTTTGAGTTCTTTCTAACTCTCTTGTGGTTGAGTTCCAGTTTCAAAGCATTCTGGTCTGAAAATATTCAGGGAATGATCCCATCTTTTGGCATGAGTTGAGACCGGATTTGTGACCCAGTATGTAATGTATTCTGGAGACTGTCCCAATATGCACCTGAGAAGAATGAGCATCCCCTTACTTTAGGAGGGAATGTTCTGAATATATCTGTGAAGTCCATCTGGTCCAGTATGTCATTCAAAGCCCTAATTCCTTGTCGATCCTCTGCTTAGATGATTGGTCCATTGCAGTAAGGGGAATGTTAAAGTCCCCTGCTATTATTGTATTATTTTCAATGTGGTTCTTTGATTCTGTTATTAACTGGCTTATATAATTGGCTGCTCCCATGTTAGGGGCATAGATATTTAAAATTGTTAGATCTTCTTGTTGGATAGACCCATTGATTATTATATAGTGTCCATTCTCATCTCTTGCTACACACTTTGGTTTAAAATCTAGTTTGTCTGATATAGTGAGTGCCACCCTAGCTTTCGTTTGATATCCATTAGCAAGATAAATTGTTTTCCACATCCTCATTTTAAATCTGGAGGTGTCTTTGGGTTTAAAATGAGTCTCCTGCAGACAGAATATTGATGGGTCTTGTTTTTTTATCCATCCTGATACCCTATGACTTTTAATTGGGGCATTTAGCCCAGTTGCACTCGGGAGAACTATTGAAAGATATGAGGTTAGTGTCATTGTATTGCCTGTAAGGTGACTGTTACTGTATATTGTCTCTGTTCCTTTCTGATCTACATTACTTTTAGGCCCTCTCTTTGCTTAGAGGACCCCTTCCAATATTTCCTATAGGGCTGGTTTGTTGTTTGCAAATTCTCTTAGTTTTTGTTTTTCCTGGAAACTTTTTATTTCTTCTTTTATTTTCAGTGACAGCCTAGCTGGATATAGTATTCTTGGCTGCATAGTTTTCTTGCACTAAGCTCCGAATATATCATGGCAGTCCTTTCTGCCCTTCTAGGTCCCTGTGGATAGGTCTGCTGCAAATCTAATATTTCTACTGTTGTAGTTTACAGACCTCTTGTCCTGAGCTGCTTTCAGGATTTTCTCTTTGTCTCTGAGACTTGTAAGTTTTACTATTAGATGACAAGGTGTTGACCTATTTTTATTGATTTTGAGGAGGGTTCTCTATATCTCTTTTATGCTTGTTTCCTTTCCCAAATTAGGAAACTTCTTTGCTATAATTTGCTCCAATATACATTCTGCCCCTCTCTCTCTTTCTTCTTCTTCTGGGATTCCAATTATTGTAACATTGTTTCTCCTTATGGTATCACTTATTTCCCAAATTCTCCTCTCTTGATGCAGTACGTTTTTGTCTTTCTTTTCCTCAGCTTCTTTATTCGCTATCATTTGGTCTTCCATATCACTAATTTCGTCTTCTGCCTCATTTATCTTAGGAGTTAGAGTCCCCTTTTTTATTGAATCTTATTAACTGCCTTTTTTATTTCAACTTGGTTATATTTTAGTTCTTTTATTTCTCCCAAAAGGGATTCTTCTAGTGTTTCTTATGCATTTTTCAAGCCAAGCCACTAACTTTATTATCATTATTCTGAACTCTAGTTCCCACATTTTTCTTATAACCATACTGATTATGTCCCTGACAGCAAGTACTGACTCTTGTTCTCTTTTTTGAGGTGACATTTTCTGACTTGTCATTCTGTCCAGAGAAGAATAGATGAAGAAGAAAACAAAATACTAAAATGGCAACAACAACCCAAGATAAATATATACTAAACAACTCAGATGAGATGCAAAACCAGAAAAAATTTTAAAACAAGAAAAAAAGAATATAATCTGAGAAATGAGAATAATAGAGCAATACACTGCATTCTCAGTGTATCTTGGTCTTTTTTTTGGAAACTAGATCCCAAAGTTATAAAGAAAGAAAAAATTATATATGTTCAAAAATAAAGTTCAATTCACTGAACGGATAGAATGTAACTGTAAAAAATGGAAATTAAAAGAGAATAAAAGAAAAAAGGAGAAAAAAAAGGAAGAAATAAAAGCATACAGGTGAACAGAAGAGAACAATACACTATATCCTGAGTGTAGTTTGGACCTTTTACTAGAAGAAATTACATCTTAAAATTTTAAAGAAAGAAAAACTCAGATATACAAAAATAAAATTAAATACATTGAATGGATAGAATGTACCAATAGAGATGAAAATTTAAAAAGACCTTGATGAAACAAAACACAAACAAAAGCAAAAATAAGGGGGCACTTGGGTGGCTCAGTGAGTTAAAGCCTCTGCCTTCAGCTCGGGTCATGATCCCAGGGTCCTGGGATCGAGCCCCGCATCAGGCTCTCTGCTTAATGGGGAGCCTACTTCCTCCTCTGTCTCTCCCTCTGCCTGCCTCTCTTGCCTACTTGTGATCTCTGTCTGTCAAATAAATAAACAAAATCTTTAAAAAAAGGAAGAAGAAGAAGAAGAAGAAGAAGAAGAAGAAGAAGAAGAAGAAGAAGAAGAAGAAGAAGAAGAAGAAGGAGAAGAAACACAAAAAAATATTTAAAAAACCAATTATGATCAGACGGTTAAATAGAACAGAGCTGTACATTAAATTTTTGGTGTATTTTGGTCTGTTAGAAGAAACTGCATCCTTTGATGACATGATACTTTCTGTGGAAAATCCAAAAAACTCCACCCCCAAATTGTTAGAGCTCATGCAACAATTCTTTAATGTGGCAGGATACAAAATCAAAGTGCAGAAATCAGTTGCTTTTTTACACATAAACATGGTAACTGTAGAAATAGAAATCAGAGGATTGATTCCATTTACAATACCACCAAAAACTGTAAGATACATAGGAATAAACCTAACTGAAGTGGTAAAGGATCTATATTCTAGAAACTACAGAACACTTATAAAAGAAGTTAAGGAAGACAGAAAAAGATGGAAAAACATTCCATATTCACAGATTGGAAGAATAAACATTATTAAAATCTCTATGCTTCCCAGATGAGTTTACACTTTCAATGCAATCCCTATAAAAATACCACTGGCATTTTTCCAAGAGCTATAACAAACAATCCTAACATTTGTATGAAACCAGAAAAAAAAAAAAACAGAATCCCCAAGGAAATGTTGAAAAAGAAAAAAAAACAAAGCTGGGGCATCACATTGTCTGATTTCAAGCTATAGTGCAAAATTGTAATCACTGAGACAGCATGGTATTAGCACAAAAACAGACACATAGATCAATGGAACAGGATAGAGAATCCAGATATGAACCCTAAACTCTATGGTCAACTAATCTTCAAAAAGTCAGGAAAAAATACCCAATGGGGGAAAAATGCAGTCTCTTCAATAAATGATGCTGGAAAAATTGGAAAGCTATGTATAGAAGAATGAAACTTGAGCATTCTCTTACACCTTAGACAAAGATAACCTTAAAATGGATGAAAGACCTCAATGTGAGATGGAAATCCATCAAAATCCTAGAGGAGAACATAAGTAGTAACCTCTTGGATATTAGCCACAGAAACTTCTTTCGAGACATGTCTCCAAAGGCGAGGGAAGCAAACATGAAAATGAATGATTAGGACTTCATTAAGATAAAAACTTCTGCACAGTACAGGAAACAGTCGACAAAACAAAGAGGCAATCCAAACTCAACACACACAAAACAGTAATCACGTCAAAAAATGGGCAGAAGACATAAACAGATACTTCTCCAAAGAAGACATACAAAGGGCTAACAGACACATGAAAAAATGTTCACCATCATTAGCCATCAGGGCAATTTAAATCAAAATCACACTGAGATACCTCCTTACACCAGTTAGAATGACAAACTTTAATAAGGCAAGAAACAAAAAAATATTGGAGTATGTGGAGAATAGGGAACCCTCTTACACTTTTGGTGGGAATGCAAGTTGGTGCAGCCACTTTGGAAAACAGTATGGAGGTTCCTCAAAATTTTAAAAATAGAGCTACATTATGACCTGGCAATTGCACTACTGGAAATTTACCCCAAAAATAGAGATGTAGTGAAAAATAGGAGCACATGCATCCCAATGTCTACAATAGCCAAACTGTGGAAAGAGCCCAGATGCCCTTCAGAAGATGAATGGATAAGGAAGATGTGGTTCCTATATACAATGAAATATTACTCAGCCATCAGAAAGGATGAATACCCATCATTTGCATCAAAATGGATGGAACTGGAGGGGATTATCCTAAGTTAAATAAGTAGAGCAGAGAAAGATAGTTATCATATAATTTCACTCATATGTGGAATATAAGGAAGAACATGTAGAACATTAGGAGAAGGAAGGGAAAATGTAAGGGGGGGAATCAGAAGGGGAGATAAATGAAAGACAATGGACTCCAGGAAAAAATCTGAGGGTTTCAGGAGGGGTGGGGGTATTGGTTAGCCCAGTGATGGGTATTAAGGAGAGATCATATTGCAATGAGCACTGTGTGTTATACAAAAATAATGAATCATGGAACACTATATCAAAAATTAATGATGTACTGTATGGTGACTAACATAACATAAAGAAATTCAAAAATTTAAAAAAAAAACATTCTGAATATAAATGGACTAAATGCTGCAAAGGGGTACAATAATGCAAGCATAGGGTATGCTTTTCCATCTTTTTGTGCATTCTTCAATTTCTTTCATGAGTGTTCTATAGTTACTCAAGTACAAATCATTTACCCCCATGGTTAGATTTACTCCCAGGTATCTTAAGGTTCTTGGTGCTATTGCAAAGGGAATTTATTCTCTAATGTCTCTATCTGTATTTTAATTGTTAGTGTATAGAAAGCAACTGACTTCTGTACATTTATTTTGTATCCTGCCACATTCCTGAATTGCTGTGTGAGTTCTGGTATTTTGGAGGTGGAGTCTTTTGGTTTTTCCATATAAAGTATCATGTCATCTGTGAAGAGAGTTTGACTTCTTCATTGTCAATTTGAATACGTTATATTTTTATATTTTTCTTTGTTGTCTGATTGCTGTTGCTAGGACTTCTAGTACTATGTTGAAAAAGAGTGGCAAGAGTGGGCATCCTTGTCGTATTCCTGATCTCAAAGAGAAGGCTGTCAGCTTTTCCCCATTGAGGATGATATTAACTGTGGGTTTTTCCTAGATAGATTTTATGAAGTTGTGAAATGTTCCCTCTCTCCCTATACTTTGAAGAATTTTAAGTTTTTTAAATTTAAAATTTAAAATTTTTTAAATTTTTTAGGAACTTCCATACTGTTTTCCAAAGTGGCTGCACCAACTGGCATTCCCACCAACAGCACAAGAGGGTTCCCCTTTCTCCACATACTCTCCAACACTTGTTCTTTACTGTCTTGTGAACCATGTCTTGTATGCCATTCTAACTGGCATAAGTTGGTATCATTGAGATACCATTGAGAAACCACATTGAGTGGTTTAGATTTGAACCTCTCTGATGGCTAATGATGCTAAATATTTTTTCATGTGTCTGTTAGCCATTTGTATGTCTTCTTTGAAGGAGTGTCTTCTGCTCATTTTTTGACATGATTATCTGTTTCTTGAGTGTTGAGTTTAAGGAGTTCTTTATATATCCTGGATATCAGCCCTTTGTCTATAGTGTCATTTGTGAATATCTTCTCCCACTCTATGGGTTTCCTCTTTGCCTTGTTTACTGTTTCCTTTGCTGTGCAGCTTTTTATCTTGAAAAAAGTCCCAAAAGTTCATTTTTGCTTTTGTTTCCTTTGCCTTTGAGGACATGTCTCGAAAGAAGTTGCTGTGGCTGATGTCGAAGAGGTTACTGCTTATGGTCTCCTCTAGGATTCTGATGGATTCCTGTCTCATGTTGAGGTCTTTTATCCATTTTGAGTTTATCTTTGTGAATAGTGTAAGAGAATGGTCGAGTTTTATTCTGCTATATATAGCTGTCCAATTTTCCCAGCACAATTTATTGAAGAGACTTTTTTCCACTGTATATTTTTTCCTGCTTTGTCAAAGATTATTTGACCATAGAGTTAGGGGTCCATATTAGGGCTCTCTACTCTGTTCCACTGGTCTCTGTGTCTGTTTTTATGCCAGTACCATGCTGTCTTGGTGAACACAGCTTTGTAATATAGCTTGAAATCAGGCAACATGATGCCCCCAGCTTTGTGGGGTTTTTTTTCAACATTTCCTTAACAATTCGGGGTCTCTTCTCATTCCATACGAATTTTAGGATTGTTTGTTCCAGCACTTTGAAAAATGCCAATGAAATATTGATCATGATGGCATTGAAAGTATAGAATGCTCTAGGCAGTGTAGACATTTTAACAATATTTATTCTTCTCTTCCTTGACTATGACAATGAAACTAGAAGGTTGTTCTCTGAAAGAACCAATAAGATCGATAAAACACTGGCCAAACTAATCCAAAAGAAAAGAGAGAGGACTCAACTTAATAAAATTATGAATTAAAAGGGAGAGATCACAACTAACACCAAGGAAATAGAAATAATCATCAGAAATTATTATCAACAGTTACATGCCAATAGTTTAGGCAACCTAGATAAAATGGATGCATTCCTGGAAACCTATAAGCTTCCAAAACTGAACCAGGAAGAAATTGACAACCTGAAGAGACCAATATCTAGTAACAAGATTGAATCAATGATCAAAAACCTCCTAAAAAAACAAGAGCTCAGGACCTGTCACATTCCTGGGGAATTCTACTAAACATTCAAAGAAGAAATAATACCTATTCTCCTGACGCTGTTTCAAAAAATAGAAACAGATGAAAAACTTCCAGACTCTTTCTATGAAGCCAGCATTACCTTCATCCCCAAACCAGGTAAGGGCCCCATCAAAAAAGGGAATTTCAGACCAATATCCCTGATGAATATGGATGCCAAGGTTCTCAACAAGATCCTAGCTAATAGGATCCAACAGTACCTTAAAAAGATTATCACCATGACCAGGTGTGATTTATCCCTGGGTTGCAAGGGTAGTTCAACATCCACAAGTCAATCAATGTGATAGAACAAATAAATAAGAGAAGAGAAGAACCACATGGTCCTCTCATTCAGAAAAAAAAAAAAAAAGA
>ML096418.1:0-28901 GCA_003697995.1 Taxidea taxus jeffersonii | reverse complement strand
AAAAAAGGGAATTTCAGACCAATATCCCTGATGAATATGGATGCCAAGGTTCTCAACAAGATCCTAGCTAATAGGATCCAACAGTACCTTAAAAAGATTATCACCATGACCAGGTGTGATTTATCCCTGGGTTGCAAGGGTAGTTCAACATCCACAAGTCAATCAATGTGATAGAACAAATAAATAAGAGAAGAGAAGAACCACATGGTCCTCTCATTCAGAAAAAAAAAAAAAAGACAAAATCCAGCATCCATTCTTGATTAAAATGTGGAGATCCCTTAAGAAATTAAAAATAGGGCAAGATGGCAGAGAAGTAGGAGATGCTGTTTCAACTGTTCCCCTAAAGTGAGCTGATTATCTACCAGAACACTCTGAACACCCATGAAATCAGCCTGAGATGTAGGATTATACATTTCTGGGTTTCTACATGGGCAGAAGACGCCAGAGGTGAGTTAAAGCAGTGGAGTCGGAACAATCACACTGATATAGGAGGATAAACAAGGGGGAGGGAGCCACCAGAAGTGACTCATTGGAAATTATTACCCCAATACAAGAGTATCTTGTGATTGCAGATGAACATTAACTCAGGGTCTGGTTAAAAGCACTCAAAAACAACAAAAGATCTTAAGGGACAACTGGTGGAATCAGGCTGTCATATGCACAGGCTTGAGCCCGCAGACCCAGGGAGGCCACTGCCAGTGACCACTTATGCCAGAGAGAGTGTGGTGAATCCTCCAGGTCATGGGCCCGAGCTGCTGGTGATCATGAGAGAGTCTGCATGGATGCCAGCTGGCGCTCTCTAGAACCACCACCTTTTGCACTCTGTGGGCGTGCTGTGTAATCAACCGGGGCCTAGGCCGCAGTCCACACAATCACCTGAGAGAGGTCCATGTGGGTGCTACCCAGTGGTCTCTAGAACCCTTGAGAGTCTGAACACTCCCAGCCAGGGTTAGCATGAAGATCTCAGTGCTGTGTCTGGTTGGGATCTCTCTGGTGGTCTGACTTGCCCAGACAGCAGCGTCAAAGGCAGCCACTGGAAGCAGGATCCCTGGACCAACAGTCTATAGTTTTGGTGGCACCAGGATACAGAGACAATAAGGAGCTCCTATGACCCTGAAATGGTGGCTGGGGACATGGTCTGCTGGTCGGAGGTGGCAGAGGGGTAGTCTGTGTGCTCTGGACCACCCAGAAGGGAACAGATTGAGGCTTCACTCTGAGATGGAGGAATGGGTGCAGTTTTCTTTCCTCTAAACCTCTGAAGAACTACCAAAAGACAACAAGGAAAAAAAAAAAAGAGGGGAAAGGAAAAAAAAATAAAAACAAAACAGGGCAAAGGGACCCTCCAGAGAACAAAAGCCTGAAAGGTCGATTTCCTCAAAGACCAGCCCCCTGATATAGGAGACAGGGCACAGGAGGACTCAACCCAAGCAAGACTGCCTGAAAAACAACAGGGCAGTCCCCTTCCCCAAAAGCCAGCCAAAAAACCGAGAGGACAACCACCACAGGGTCACCCATTAAACTGTAAAACCACAATATCAGGGGAAAAGAAGATATTAAGCCTCCGGTATGGTCCTTAAACCTGTATACTTCATAGATACAACATTTACTTTTAATTTAATTCCCACTATTCTCTTTCTTTGTTTATTTTTTTTTAATCTAGTTAACCTTTTTACCATCACAAGAGAGGATCAATACAACAAATTCCATAATAACCTTTTAACTTGAACTTTTTTTTGATACATATATATACCTATGTTTTTCTTTGTTTTTCTATTTTTTTAAATATTCATATAGAGAAAAACATCAAGGTAATCCTCTTTCCCTAATCAATTGTACCTCTCTATATAAACCAGTTTTAATCCCCCTTTATCTTGGGAAAGTTGAGTCCTTGAACAAAGATATCAAGATACACCCAAGAAGAATCAAAATAACCTTCCTCGCCCACACTGAGGATTTATAACCACCCTGCCATCATTTTCTTCTGTCATGTTTCTGTGTATTTGTTTTTGTTCGGGTAGTATATAAATCTTATATGTGGGGTTCATTTTGGTTGGGTTCTTTTTTTTCTCATTTATTTTTTTTAAAGATTTTATTTATTTACAGACAGAGATCACAAGTTGGCAGAGAGGCAGGCGGGGGAGGGGGGAAGCAGGCTCCCTGCTGAGCAGAGAGCCCATGCGGGGCTTGATCCCAGGACCCTGAGATCATGACCTGAGCTGAAGGCAGAGGCTTTAACCCACTGAGCCATCCAGGCACCCCTCTTCTCATTTATTTTTGTCCGTCTTTTTGTTTGTCTGTTTTTGTTTGTATACTTTTTATAAATCTTACCTTTGGGGCCTATTCAGGCTGGGTCTTCTAATTTTTTCTTTTTTTTTTTTTTTTCCTGTCTCTCTCTCTCTCCCGCTCTATTTTTTTTTCTTTTTCCTTTCTTTTTGGTGGGGACTCCCAATTGCTCAGAAGTGTTTCAGAGTACACCTTGTCTGCACCATGGTTGATACATTCAGCACCCCATCCCTTCAGCAATCTCTCACCAAAATGACTAAGAAGAGGAATGCCCAACAGAAGAAAATTCAGAGACTGTGCCCTCTGCAAAAGAACTATTGGATATGAACAGTATCATGGAAAGGGAATTCAGGCTAACAATTATCCAGGGAATGGCTAGGTTGGAGAAAGCCTTTAATGACAAAATGGAATTGATAAGGGCAGAAGTGAAAGCCACCAGGGATGATGTTAACAATGCTCTCAGTGAGTTCCAATCTAATCTAAATTCTCTAGCAATAGGGTAACTGAGGCAGAAGATAGAATTAGTGATCTAGAGAACAAACTGATAGAGAAAAAGGATCAGGAGGAAACCTGGAACAAACAGCTTAGAAGCCATAAAAACAGAATTAGGGAAAAAAATGGCACCATGAAATGTTCCAATGTCAGAATTATTGAAATCTCTGAAAGGGAGGAGAAAGAAAGAAGACTAGAGGATAGATCTGAACAAATTCTCCATGAAAAATTTCCCAATCTTGTGAATGGAACCAGCGTTTATGTCCTAGAGGTAGAAAGGTCACTCCAAGATCATAGAATCTAGAAAGACCTCAAGACACCTGATTGTGAAAATGATGAGTTATAATTTTAGACAGGAGCTCTTGAAAGCAGCTAGGGGAAGAGATTCCTTACATACAGAGGAAAGCCCATCAGAATAATGTCAGACCTGTCCACAGAAACCTGGCAAGCCAGAAAGGGCTGGCAAGATGTACTCAGGGCACTAAATGAAAAGAGCATGCAGCCAAGAATACTTTATCCAGCAAGACTGATATTAAAAATGGATGGAGAGATAAAGAGCTGCCAAGACTGGCAAGGTTTAAAAGGGTATGTGATCACCAAGCCAGCAGTACAAGAAATATTAAGGGGGAGTCTATAAGAGAAGAAAGAAACCAAGAGTATCATAAAACAGAAATTTACAGAGACAATCTATAGGCACAAGGACTTCACAGACAACACAATATCAATAAAAACGTATCTCTCAATAATCACTCTCAACATGTACAGCCCAAACGTCCCATAAAATGGCACAGGGTTGCAGATTGAATAAAACGGCAGAACCCATCCATATATTGTCTACAAGAGACCCATTTTGAACCTAAGGATACATCCGGACTGAAAGTGAAGGGATGGAGAAGCATCTTTCATGCCAATGGGCCTCAAAAGAAGGCTGGGATAGTGATTCTCATATCAGATAAATTAGATTTTAAACGGAAGACTGTAGTCAGAGATAAAGAAGGATACTACATCATTCTTAAGGGGTCTATCCACCAAGAAAATCTAACAATTGTAAATATTTATGCCCCCAATACAGGAGCACCCAACTACATAAGACTATCAAGACTTACTACATAAGTCTATCAAGATAAAGATTCATATTGATATGAATACATTAAGTAGGGGATCTTAACATGCCACTCTCAGTAATAGAGAAATCAATCAAGTGGAAAATCAATAAAGTGAACAAGTGAACAATTCAATGACACATTGGGCCAGATGGACCTCATAGATATATACAGAACATTCCACTTTAAAAATACAGAATATTCATTCCTCTCAAGTGCACATGGGACTTTCTCCAGAATAGACTACATACTGGGTCACAAATACTCAACCAATACCAAAAGGTTGAGATCATTCCCTGCATATCCTCAGACCACAGTGCTTTGAAACTGGAACTCAACCAGAAGAAAAAGTTCAGAAGGAATTTAAGCACTTGTAAGCTAAAAGCCACCTTGCTTAAGAATGTTTGGATCAGGGGCACCTGGATGGCTCAGTGGGTTAAGCCTCTGCCTTTGGCTCAGGTCATGATCCCGGGGTCCTGGGATTGAGCCCCGCATCGGGCTCTCTGCTCAGCTGGGACCCTGCTTCCCCCTCTCTCTCTGCCTGCCTCTCTGCCTACTTGTGATCTCCATCTGTCAAATAAATAAATAAAATATTAAAAAAAGAATGTTTGGATCAACCAGGAAATCAAAGAATAACTTAAACAATTCATGGAAGCCAATGAGAATGAAGACACTTCAGTCCCAAACCTAGGGGATACAGCAAAGGCAGTCCTAAGGGGGAAATACATAGCCATCCAAGCCTCTCTCAAGAAAAAAAAAAAAAAATGAAAAATCCAGAATACAGCAGCTGTCTTTACATGTTAAGGAACTGGAGAATCAACAACAAATTAAACCAACCCCACACATGAGAAGGGAAATAATGAAGATTAGAGTAGAGATCAATGAGATGGAAACTAAAGATACAGTAGAATACATCAACAAAACTAGAAGCTGTTTTTTGGAAAGAATTAATAAGATCGATAAACCACTGGCCAAACTAATCCAAAAGAAAAGAGAAAGGTCCCAAATTAATAAAATTATGAATTAAAAGGGAGAGATCACGACTAACACAAAGAAAATAGAAATAATCATCAGAAATTATTATCAACAGTTACATGCCAATAGTTTAGGCAACCTAGATAAAATGGATGCATTCCTGGAAACCTATAAGCTTCCAAAACTGAATCAGGAAGAAATTGACAACCTGAAGAGACCAATATCTAGTAACAAGATTGAATCAATGATCAAAAACCTCCTAAAAAAACAAGAGCTCAGGACCTGTCACATTCCTGGGGAATTCTACTAAACATCCAAAGAAGAAATAATACCTATTCTCCTGACGCTGTTTCAAAAAATAGAAACAGATGAAAAACTTCCAGACTCTTTCTATGAAGCCAGCATTACCTTCATCCCCAAACCAGGTAAGGGCCCCATCAAAAAAGGGAATTTCAGACCAATATCCCTGATGAATATGGATGCCAATGTTCTCAACAAGATCCTAGCTAATAGGATCCAACAGTACCTTAAAAAGATTATCCACCATGACCAGGTGGGATTTATCCATGGGATGTAGGGGTGGCTCAACATTCGCAAACCAATCAATGTGATAGAACAAATCAATAAGAGAAGAGAGAAGAACCACATGGTCCTCTCAATGGGAAGAGAGAAGAACCACATGGTCCTCTCAATGGATGCAGAAAAAGCATTTGACAAAATCCAGCATCCGTTCCTGATTAAAATGCTTTGAAGTATAGGGATAGAGGGAAATTTCCACAACTTCATAAAATCTATCTAGGAAAAACCCACAGTGAGTATCTTCCTCAATAGGAAAAGCTGATAGCCTTCCTTTGAGATCGGGAACACAAGGATGCCCACTCTTGCCACTCTTTTTCAACATAGTACTAGAAGTCCTAGCAACAGCAATCAGACAACAAAGACAAATATAAAGTATTCAAATTGGCAATGAAGAAGTCAAACTCTCTCTCTTCACAGACAACGTGATACTTTATATGGAAAACCCAAAAGACTCCACCTCCAAACTACTAGAACTCACACAGCAATTCAGACATGTGGTAGGATACAAAATCAATGTACAGAAGTCAGTTGCTTCCTTATACATTAACAATGAAAATACAGACAGAGAAATTAGAGAATAAATTCCATTTACTTAGCATCAAGAACCATAAGATACCTGAGAATAAAACTAACCAAAGAGGAACAGGATCTGTACTTGAGGAACTATAGAATACTCATAAAAGTAATTGAAGAAGACACAAAAAGAAGGAAAACCCTTCCATGCTCATGGATCATAAGAATTAACATTGTTAAAATGTCTATACTGCTTAGAGCAATCTATACTTTCAATACCATTCCAATCAAAATTCCATTGTCATTTTTCAAAGAGCTGGAGCAAACAATCCTAAAATGTGTATAGAACCAGAAGAGACCCTGAATTCCTAGGGAAATGTTGAAAAAGAAAAAGCAAAACTGGGGGTATCATGTTGCCTGATTTCAAGCTTTACTACAAAGCTGTGATCACCAAGACAGCATGATACTAGCACAAAAACAGACACATAGACCAGTGGAACAGAGTAGAGAGCCCAGATATGGACCTTCAACTATATGGCCAAATAAACTTCAGCGAAGCAGGAAAAAATATACAGTGGGGAAAAAAAATTAGTCTCCTCAATAAATGGTACTGAGATAATTGGACAGCTATCTCTAGAAGAATTAAAATTGACCATTCTCTTACACCACACACAAAGATAAATTCAAAATGGATAAAAGACCTCAACGTGATGCAGGAATCCATCAGATTCTTAGAGGAGAACATAGGCAGTAACTTCTTCAACATTGGCTGCAGCAACGTTTTCCAAGATATGTCGCCAAAGGCAAAGGAAACAAAAGCAAAAATGAACATTTGGGACTTCATCAAGATCAAAACTTCTGCACAGCAAAGCGAAAATGCAACAAAACAAAGAGGCAACCCATGGAATGGGAGAAAATATTCACAAATGACAGTACAGACAAAAGGCTGATATCCAGGATCTATAAAGAGCTCCTCAAACTCAACACTCAAAAAACAGTTAATCACATCAAACAATGGGCAGAAGACATGAACAGACACTTCTCCAATGAAGACATACAAATGGCTAATAGACACATGTAAGAATGTTCATCATCACTAGCCATCAGGGAGATTTAAATAAAAACCACATTGAAATACCACCTTATACCAGTTAGAATGGCCAAAATGAACAAGACACTAAACAACATGTGTTGAAGAGGTTGTGGAGAAAGGGGAATCCTCTTACACTGTTGGTGGAAATGCAAGTTGGTGCAGCTATCTAGGAAAACAGTGTGGAGATTCCTTAAGAAATTAGAAATAGAGCTTCCCTATGACCCTGAAATTGCACTACTGGGTATTTACTCCAAAGATACAGATGTAGTGAAAAGATGGGCCATCTGTACCCCATTGTTCATAGCAGCAATAATCACAGTCGCCAAATGTGGAAAGAACCAAGATGTCCTTCAATGGACCAATGGATAAAGATGTTGTCCTTATATACTAAGGTCTATTATGCTTCCACTAGAAAAGATGAATACCCAACTTTTGTATCAACATGGACGGGACTGGAAGAGATTATGCTGAGTGAAATAAGTCAAGCAGAGAGAGTCAATTATCATATGGTTTCACTTACTTGTGGAGCATTAGGGATAACAGGGAGGACATGGGGAGATGGAGAGGAGAGGGGAGTTGGGGTAAATTGGAGAAGGAGACAAACCATGAGAGACTTTGTTCTCTGAGAAACAAACTGAGGGTTTTGGAGGGGGGTGGGTGGTTGTGTGGGGCTGTTGGTGGGTATTATAGAGGGCACGTATTGCATGGAGCACTGGGTGTGGTGCATAAACAATGAATTCTGGAACACTGAAAATAAATTTATAAAAAAGAAAGAAAAAGAAAAGAGAAAAACCAGTTCAGAATCTAATAAAAAAAGAAATTAAAAATAAAGCTACCCTATGACCCTGAAGTTGCTACTACTGGTTATTTACCCCAAAGATACAGACATAGTGAACGGAGGGGCCATCTGTACCCAGTGTTCATAGCAGCAATGGCCAGTCACCAAACTGTGGAAAGAGCCAAGGTGCCCTCAGGGATGAATGGATAAAGAAGATATGGTCCGTATATACAATGGAGTATTTCACCTCCATCAAAAAGGATGAATACCCAACTTTTGTATCAACATGGATGAGACTGGAGGAGATTATGCTGAGTGCAGTAAGTCAAGCAAGGAGAGTCAATTAACATATGGTTTCACTTACTTGTGGAGCATAATGAATAACATGGAGGACATTGGGAGAAAGAAAAAAGGAGGGAGTTGGGGGAAATCAGACGGGGAGATGAACCATGAGAAACTGGACTCTGCGAAACAAACTGAGGACTTTGGAGGGGAGGAGGGTGGGGGGTTGGGAGACCCTGGTGGTGGGTATTAAGGAGAACACGTATTGCATGCAGTACTGGGTGTGATGCATAAACAATGAATCTTGGAACACTGAAAAAATTAAATTAAATCAAGAAAAGCATAGTGTGTGAGAATGGATAAAAAGCAAGACACATCTATATGCTGCCCACAAGGGACTCATTTTGGAACTAAAGACACCTTCAGAATGAAAGTAAAGGGATGGTGAACCATCTATCATGCTAGTGGACATGAAAAGAATGGTGGAGCATGATACTTATATCAGAGAAATGAGATTTTATTTTTTTAGTGGAATCCACACCCAGTGTGGCATCCAATATGGAACTTGAATTCACAATCCTGAGATTAAGACCTGAGTTGAGATCAAAAGTCAGACACTCAAGCAACTGGGCCACATAGGGGCCCCTAGATTTTGTTACAAAGACTGAAACAATGGCATTCTATCATAATTAGGGGGTATGTCAATCAGGAAGATCTGACAATTGTAAATATTTATGCCACCAACTTGGGAGCACTCAAATAGGTAAACCAATTAATAAACATAAGGAAACTGATTGATAATAACACAATGATACTAGGGGACTTGAACATCCTTCTTATAGCAATGGGCAGATCATCTAAGCAGAAAATCAACAAGGAAACAATGGCTTTGAATGACTCACTGGACCAGATGTGCTTAACAAATATTCAGAACATTTGATCTTTACGCAGCAGAATACACATTTTTTTTCTGAGTGCACACAGAAGATTCTCAAGAATAGATCACATACTGGGTCACAAATCAGGTCTCAACAATTATAAATAATTTAGATCACACCATGATTATTTTCAGACCACGATGTTATGAAACTTGAGGTCAATCACAAGAAAAAAATTTGAGATGACCACAAATACATAGAAGTTAAAGAACATCTTACTAAAGAATAAATGGACATATGCTTTGGTAAGTGCTGTGAATTGTATAAGACTGATGAATCACAGGCATTTACCCCTAAAACAAATAATACATTATATATTAATTAAAAATTTTTAAAAAAGAATGAATGGGCTAACCAGGAAATTAAAGACAAAATAATAAAGTACATGGAAGCAAATGAACAAGAAAACACAACACAGCAAAATGCAGTCCTAAGATGGTAGTGTATTGCAATATTGGCTTAACTCAAGAAGCAGGAAAAGTCTCAAATACACAGCTTAAACTTACACCTTAAGAAAATAGAAAAAAGGAAATAAAGCCTAAAGCCAGTAAAAGAAGGGAAATAATAAAAATTAGACCAGAAGTAAACAATATAGGAACAAACAAACAAAAAAGTAGAACAGAGGGAGGAGCAAGATGGCAGAGGAGTAGGAGACCTAAATTTTATCTGGTCCCAGGAATTCAGCTAGACAGTCATCAAACCATTCCAAACACTTACAAACTCAACAGGAGATAAAAGAAAAGACCAGCAGTATTCTATGAACAGAAAAGCGACCACTTTCTGGAAGGTAAGACATGCAAGAAAGAAATCTGAGATGATATACCAGGAGGAAGACCACAGAGGAAGGGAACATCCTTCAGCTGGGTACCAGCAAGTGATAGAGCAGTCCAAAAAAGAATCAGAACTTCCAGAAGTCTGATCCACTGAGGGATGTCACTCCAGTAGCTAAGCAGAGGGTGGAGTTCTCTCTGGGACAGTGTGGTCTCAGGACCCTTGGGGTCACAGAAAAACTAGGGGTGTCTGAGTGTGGCAGAGCTCCCAGGTTTCAGAGCCAGGAAGCCAGCTGCAAAGATGGAACTGAGGAGTGGGCTCTTAGATTGGGGTTTGCCAGAAGCTGTGATCCCTGGCACAGTCAGGGGACCCCACAAATGGCAGGTCCAGGAACACCCCGCCCTCTTTCTCCACAGGGAGGAGCAACACAGGAGAATGTTGCAGGAATCTGCTGGGTTTGGAGGTTCCAAATAGGGTCATGTATTAGATGTAGAAATACTTGGTCACAGGGTGGATGAGCAGGGAGTGCAACCGGAGACTAGGCAGACAAGAATGACTGACTGATTTTCTCTTAGGGATCACTGAAGAGAGGGACCCTAAGCACTCAGCTCCTCCAGGGCCAGAGATTGGGAGGCCACCATTTCCATTCTCATCCTCCAAAACTATATGGAAAGCTTTCAGGGAACAAAAACTATTGAAAGCAAACCCTAGCAGATTGCTTATCCTGGCTCCTGGCAAGGGTGGTACAATTCCACCTCAGGCAAAGACATTTGAAAATCACTGCAACAGACACTTCCCCCAGAAAATCGTCAAGAACATCCAGCCAAGACCAAGTTTACTGATTAATGAGAACTGCAGAACTCCAGTGCTAGGGGAATACAACAGATAGAATTTATGGAATTTGCCCATGATTCCTTAGTCTTTCAAATTTAAAATTATTAATTTTGTTATTTTTTCTTTTCCTATTTTCTTGAAAATTTCATAATTCCTATATTAACCAACTTCTTACCAAAATCTTTCTTAAAAAATCTCTTTTTAATTTTAATTTTAAAAAATTTTTATTGTGTTAGATTAGTCACAATAAAATACATTATTAGTTTTTGATGCAGTGTTCCAAAATTCGTTGTTTATGTACAACACCCAGTTCTCCATGCAATACATGCCCTCCTTAATATCCACCATCAGACTCACCCATCCCCCCAAAACCCTCCCCTCTAAGACTCTCAGTTTGCTTCTCAGAGTCTACAGTCTCTCATTTTTCATCTGTACATATATATATATATTTTTTTTTTCTTTCTTTCTTTCTTTAAAATTTTGGGATACAGTTTCTTCTAACAGACCAAAATATACCCTAAATCTAGTGTAAGGCTTTGTTCTAGTCTGCCACCTGATCACATTTTCTTTTATTTTTTTTAATTTTTTTTCTTTCTTTTTTCAACTAACTTTTTTTTTTAATTTCATTTTTTCAGTGTTCCAAGATTCATTGTTTATGCATCACACCCAGTGCTCCATGCAATACATGCCCTCCTTAATACCCACCACCAGGTTGACCTAAAACCCCACCCTTCTCCCTTCCAAAGCCCTCAGTTTGTTTCTCAGAGTCCACAGTCACTCATGGTTCATCTCCACCTTCAATTCCTCTCATCTCCCTTCTCCTCTCCTTCTCCCAATGTCCGCTGTGTTATTTCTTATGTTACACAAGTGAAACCATATGATAATTGGCCCTCTCTGCTTGACTTATTTCACTCAGCATAATCTCCTCCAGTCTCATCCATGTTGATACAAAAGTTGGGTATTCATCTTTTTTGATGGAGGTGAAATACTCCATTGTATATATGGACCATATCTTCTTTATCCATTTGTCTGCTGAAGGGCATCTTGGTTCTTTCCATAGTTTGGTGACTGTGGCCATCACTACTATGAACATTGGGGTACAGATGGCCCCTCTTTTCACTACACCTGTATCTTTGGAGTAAATACTCAGTAGTGTAAATACAGGGTCATAGGGAAGCTCTATTTTTAATTTCTTAAGAGTGCTCCACACTATTTTCCAAAGTGGCTGCACCAACTTGCATTCCTGCCAACAGTGTAAGACGGTTTCCCTTTATCCACATCCTCTCTAACACTTGTTTCTTGTATTATTAATTTTGGCCATTCTAACTGGCATAAGTTGGTATCTCAATGTGGTTTTTATTTGAATCTCCCTGATGGCTAGTGATGATGAACATTGCAAGCAACTAGTCTTATAAATTCCTTTTTTAATTATTTTTTAAATTTTCATCCTTACAGTCATATTCCATCCCTTTATCCTATTTACATATATATTTTTTTTTCTTAAAATTTTGGGGAAAAGTTTCCTCTAACAGACCAAAATACAACCAAAATCAAGTATGTGGCTCTGTTTTATTCACCAACCTGATCATTTTTTTTCCTTCTTTTATCCCTCAGTTGTGGGTCTCTTCTGATTCATTTGGTGTATGTTTTTCTAGGGTCATTGTTACACTTTTAGCATTTTGTTCTCTCATTCAACTATTCTTCTTTAGACAAAACAACAAAGCAGAAAAACTCACCACACACACACACAAAAAGAACAAATAGCAGTACCAACTTACATGAACTTAATCAACACGGACATTAGTAAGAAGTCAGAAGTAGAGTTCAGAATGATGATTATAAATATTCTAGCTGGGCTTGAAATAAAGCATAGAGGATACTACAGAATCCCATTCTGGAGAAATAAAAGAACTAAAATCAAACCATGTTGAAATAAAAAAAAAACTATTAATGAAGTGCAATAAAAAATGGAGGCTTTTCTGCTAGGAAAAATTAAATACAAGAGAGAATTAGTGATACAGAAGATAAATTATGAAAAATAAAGAAGCTGAGAAAAAAGAGAGTTAAAAAACTATTGGATCATGAGGAGAGGATTTGAGAGGTAAGTGAAACCATAAAACAAAACAGTATTAGAATAATTGGGATCCCAGAAGAAGAAGAATGGGGGCAGAAGGTATATGAAGCAAATTATAGGAGAGAAGTCCCTAATTTGGTGAAAGGAAACAAGCATAAAAATCCAGTAGATATAGAGAACCCTCCTCAAAATCAATAAAAATAGGTCAACACCCTGCCATCTAATAGTAACTTACAAATCTCAAAGACAAAGAGAAAATCCTGAAAGCAGCTCGGGACAAGAGGTCTATAACATACAACAGTAGAAATATTAGGTTGGCAGCAGACCTATCCACAGGGACCTAGAAGGGCAGAAAGGACTGCCATGATATATTCAGAGCACTAAACAAGAAAACTATGCAGCCAAGAATACTATATCCAGCTAAGCTGTCACTGAAAATAAAAGAAGAAATAAAAAGTTTCCAGGAAAAACAAAAACTAAGAGAATTTGCAAACAACAAACTAGCCCTATAGGAAATATTGGAAGGGGTCCTCTAAGCAAAGAGAGGGCCTAAAAGTAATGTAGATCAGAAAGGAACAGAGACAATATACAGTAACAGTCATCTTACAGGCAATACAATGACACTAACCTCATATCTTTCAATAGTTTTCCCGAGTGCAACTGGGCTAAATGCCCCAATTAAAAGTCATAGGGTATCAGAATGGATAAAAAAAACAAGACCCATCAATATGCTTTCTGCAAGAGACTCATTTTAAACCCAAAGACACCTCCAGATTTAAAATGAGGATGTGGAAAACAATTTATCTTGCTAATGGACATCAAATGAAAGCTGGGCTGGCACTCACTATATCAGACAAACTAGGTTAAAGAGATGAGGAAGGACACTATATAATAATTAATGGGTCTATCCAACAAGAAGATCTAACAATTTTAAATATCTATGCCCCTAACATGGGAGCAACTAATTATATAAGCCAATTAATAACAAAATCAACTTATCTTTGACAAAGCAGAAAAAAATATAGAGTGGAAAAAAGACAGTCTCTTCAATAAATGGTGCTGGGAAAATGTGACAGCTATGTTCAATGAAACTTGACCATTCTCTTACAACATACACAATGATAAACTGAAATGGATAAAAGATCTCAATGTGAGGCAGGAAACCATCAGAATCCTAGAGGAGAACATAGGCAGTAACCTCTTTGACATCAGCCACAGCAACTTCTTTCAAGATATGTCTTCAAAGGCAAAGGAAATGAAAGTGAAAATGAATTTGTGGGACATCATCAAGATCAAAGACTTTTGTACAGCAAAGGAAACGGTCAAGAAAACAAAGAGGCAACCCATGGAATGGGAGAAGATATTTGCAAATGAAAGTACAGACTAAAGGCTGATATCCAGGATCTATAAAGAACTTCTCAAACTCAACACACACAAAACAGATAATCATGTCAAAAAATGGGCAGAATACATGAACATACACTTTTCCAATGAAGACATACAAAGGGTTATCAGACACATGAAAAAAATGTTCATCATCACTAGCCATCAGGGAGATTCAAATCAAAAGCACATTGAGATACCACCTTACACCAGTTAGAATGGCCAAAATTAACAAGACAGGAAACAACATGTGTTGAAGAGGATGTGGAGAAAGGGGAACCCTCTTACACTGTTGGTGGGAATGCAAGTTGGTGCAGCCAATTTGGAGAACAGTGTGGAGATTCTTTTTTTTTTTTTTTAAAGATTTTATTTATTTATTTGACAGAGATCACAAGCAGGCAGAGAGGCAGACAGAGGGTCAGGCAGAGAGAGAGAGAGGAAGGGAAGCAGGCTCCCTGCCCAGCAGAGAGCCTGATGCAGGGCTCGATCCCAGGACCCTGGGATCATGACCTGAGCTGAAGGCAGCGGCTTTAACCCACTGAGCCACCCAGGTGCCCCCAGTGTGGAGATTCCTTAGGAAATTAAAAAAAAAAAAAAAGAGCTTCCCTATGACCCTTCAATTGCACTACTGGGTATTTACCCCAAAGATACAGATGTAGTGAAAAGAAGGGCCATCTGTACCTCAATGTTCATAGCAGCAATGGCCACAGTCACCAAACTGTGGAAAGGACCAATATGCCTTTCAATGGACAAATGGATAAAGAAAATGTGTTCCATATACACTATGGAGTATTATGCCTCCATCAGAAAGGATGAATACCCAACTTTTGTATCAACATGGATGGGACTGGAAGAGATTATGCTGAGTGAAATAAGTCAAGCGGAGAGAGTCAATTAACATATGGTTTCACTTACTTGTGGAGCATAATGAATAACATGGAAGACATTGGGAGAAAGAAAAAAGGAGGGAGTTGGGGGAAATCGGACAGGGAGATGAACCATGAGAGACTGTGGACTCTGAAAAACAATCTGAGGGTTTTGAAGGGGTGGGGGTTGGGAGGGTGGGGGAGCCAGGTGGTGGGTTTTATGGAGGGCACGTTTTGCATGGAGCACTGGGTGTGATGCATAAACAATGAATTCTGTTACACTGAAATGAAATTAAATAAATAGAAAAAACAATGAATTCTGGAACACTGAAAAGAAATTTTTTAAAAATGAACAAAGATTAAAAAAATAACAAAATCAAAGAACCACATTAAAAATAATACAATAATAGCAGGGACCTTTAACCTCCCCCTCACTGCAACGGACCGATCACCTAAGCACAGGATCACCAGGAATTTGGGCTTTGAATGACATAGTTGACCAGATGGACTTCAGAGATATATTCAGAACATTGCCTCCTAAAATGAGGGAATGCTCATTCTTCCCAAGTGCACATGGAACAGTCTCCAGAATACATTACATACTGGGTCACAAATCCAGTCTCAACTCATACCAAAAGATTAGGATTATTCCTTGAATATTTTTGAACCAGAATGTTTTGAAACTGGAATTCAACCACAACAGGAAAGTTGGAAAGGACTCAAATACATGGAGGCTAAAGTGCATCCTCCTGAGAAAAGAATGGATCAACCAGGAAATTAAAGAAGAATTTTTAAAATTCAGGGAAACAAATTAAAATGAAAACACAACTATTCAAAAGCTTTGTGATGCAGCAAAGGCGGTCCTACATAGAAAGTGTATAACAATGCAAGCCTTTCTCAAGAAATAAGAAAGGTCTCAAATACACAACCTAACCCTACACCTAAAGGAGCTGGAGAAAGAACACCAAGTAAAGCCTAGACCCAGCAGAAGAAGAGAAATAACAAAGATCAGAACAGAAATCAATGAAATAGAAACCAAAAGAAAAGTAGACTAGATCAATGAAACTAGGAGACAGTTCTTTGAAATAATTAATAAGATTAATAAATCCCTGGCCAGACTTATCAAAAAGAAAAGAGAAAAGACCAAAATTAATAAATTCATGAATGAAAGAAGAGAGATCACAACCAATACAAAAAAAAACAATTTTAGACAATATTATGAGCATACTATAAACCAATAAATTAGACAATATGGAAAAAATGGAGGCATTCCTAGAGACTATAAGCTACCAAAACTGAACCAGGAAGAAATAGCAAACCTGAACAGACCTCTAACCTGCAAGGAAGTTGAAGCAATAATAAAAAATCTCCCAACAAACTAGAGCCCAGGTCCAGATGGATTCCCAGAGAAATTCTACCAAACATTTAATGAAGACTTGATACCTATTCTCCTGAAACTGTTCCCAAAAAATAGAAATGAAAGGAAAAATCCCAAATTCATTTTATAAGGCCAACACTATGTTGATCCAAAACCACACAAAGACCCCATCAAAAAGGAGAATTCCAGACCAATATCCTGATGAACATGGATGCAAAAATTCTCACCAAAATACTACCAATAGGATCCAACAGTACATTAAAGGACTATTCACCACAACCAAGTGGGATTTATTCCGGGGCTGTAAGGTTGGTTCAACATCCACAAACCAATCAATGTGATACAATACATTAATAAAAGAATGGGCAAGAACCATATGATCCTCTCAATAGATGCATAAAAAGCATTTGACAAAGTAAGAATTCTTTCTTAATCAAAATTCTCCACAGTGTAGGGATAGAGGGTATATACCTCCATATAATAAAAGCCATCTATATGAAAAATCCACAGCGAATATCATTCTCAATGGAGAAAAACTGAGAGCTTTTCCTCTAAGGTCAGGAACACAGCAGTGTTGTCCACTATCACCACTGCTATTCAACATAGTGTTAGAAGTTCTAGCCTGAGCAATCAGGAAATGAAAAGAAATAAAAGGCACCCAAATCAGAAAAGAAGTCAAACTCCCACTCTTTGCAGATGGTATGATCCTTTATGTGAAAAACCCAAAAGACTCCACTCCAAATCTGCTGAACTCATACAGGAATTCAGTAAAGTGTCAGGATGAAAATTGATGCACAGAAATCTGTTGCATTTCTATACACCAGCCACAGATAGAAGAAAGAGAAATTAATGAATCAATCCCATTTACAACTATACCCAAAACCATAAGATACCTAGGAAGAAATCTAACCAAAGAGGCAATGAATACATACTCAGAAAACTACAGAATACTCATGAAAGATTAGGAGAAGAGAAGGGAGTTGGGGGAAATCGGAGAGGGAAGTGAACCATGAGAGACTATGGACTCTGAGAAACAAACTGAGGGTTTTGGAGGTGAGGGGGTGGGAGGTTTGTTAAGCCTGGTGGGTATTAAGGAGGGTACGTATTGCATGGAGCACTGGGTGTGATGCATAAACAATGAATCTTGGAACACTGAAAAAAATAAAATAAAATTTAAAAAAAGAATGATAAAGGTACCTTGATATTTTTCCCTTTTTTTCAAGTTTTTATTTAAATTCAGGTTAGTTAACATATAGTGTAATATACTGGTTTTAGGTGTAGAATTTAGTGCTTCAGCACTTCCATACAATACCTAGTGTGCATCACAAGTGCACTCTTAATCCCCATCACCTATTTAACCCATTCCCCCATCCACCTCCCATCCAGTAACCATCAGTTTGTTCTCTATAGTTTTGTTTCTTAAATTCCATGATATTTAAAACAAACTCTTTTCAACTATGCATGAGTCTATATTAATTAGGTGACTTCTGGAATGTCCTTAAGGATGGGACTGGTTGCTGGCATAACCAACCATGTGGTTAAGAGTGTTGGAACTTTCAGCTCTCTAAGAAGGGGAGAAGGGCTGGAGGTTGAATTAATTGGCCAATGGCCAATGACTTAAAATGTCTATGCTACCTAGAACAATTTACACATTTAATGCAATCCATATCAAAATATAGTCAGCGTTTTTCAAAGAAATGGAACAAATAATCCTAAAGTTTATATGGAACCAGAAAAGACCCTGAATAGCCAGGAACGTTGGAAAAGAAAACCAAAGCTGGCAGCATCACAATTCCAAACTTCAAGCTCTATTACAGAGCTGTGATCATTAAGACAGTATGGCACTGGCACAAAAACAGAAACTTATAGTTCAATGGAACAGAATAGAGAGCCCAGAAATGGACCCTCAACTCTATGGTCAACTAATATTCCACAAAGCAGGAAAGAATGTCCAATGAAAAGAAGACAGTCCCTTCAATAAATGGTGTTAGGAAAATTGGACAGCCACATGCGGAAGAATGAAACTGGACCATTTCCTTACAGCACACACAAAAATAGACTCAAAATGGTGAAAGACCTCAATGTGAGACAGGAATCCATCAAAATCCTAGAGGAGAACACAGGCAGCAACTTTTTCCTAGAAACATCGCCAAAGCCAAAGGTAGTAAGGGCAAAGATGAACTATTGGGACTTCATCAAGATCAAAAGCTCTTGCATAGCAAAGGAACAGTCAAGAAAACCAAAAGACATCACCATCTTTAAGAACCAGTGGGAGGGGAGGACTCAGGTTAAGGAAATGGTGATGTGTGTGTTCAAAACCCTCCTGGCAAAGGATTTCATAGGCTCCCCAGCGTCTGTCTTGACTGAAATCTTTCCCAGTAGCAAAGTACCTTATAGCCAATAGCAGCTGTCTTGAGTTAGCATAAAAGTAATAAAATAATAGATTCAAGAGGAAGGGGGGAAGGAAAGAAATACTCATTTAATGAGCTCTTACACTGAGACATGGAAATCAGGATTTCACCATTGAAAGCATACAGATCTCAAGGGCAAGCAAACTGAGTGGTTAAAAGGTGTCCTTTGAAGCCAAACTGTGTTCAAATCTTAGCTCTATCAGTTATTAGTTGAGTGACTTCAGGCAACTGACTTTTCTTCTCAGTTCCTTTACTCCCTCATCTGTGGAGATGGCAATAACATGTACCTCAAAAGAGTGTTATGAAACTTAAATAAGTTAACATGCATTCAACATTTAGGAAGGTACCAGGCACACAGTAATCACCCAGTAAAGAATAAGTGTTATTTTCACGCACTGTGTGTCATATAATAGGGTTCTATGAAATCAAACAATAAACATGATGCATCTTCTGGGAAGATTAATTTTCTTCCACAGTAAATAATTAAAACATTACTTTAATATTGAATACTATATTTTGGAGTAGAAAAGTTTTACGGATTTTTACATTAAAATAAGATGTTTTAAAGAACCTAGGGCTTGCCACAGAAGAACCCCTCAAACTCTTTGTCACACCTTGTCTGTTATGTACTGTTTGTTCCCAGGACCAAACATGGCACCTGTCACTTAGAGGGCACTTGATAAATATTTGTGAAGTTATTGAATGAACCAATATGTACTGCTTCTCTCTCTCTAAATAAAATGTTTGAGGGACATTAAATGTTCACAATAGACCTGCAAAATATTTTACATTACAATTATCCCTACTTTAGATATTAGAAAAGCAAAACTAGCAAATAGCTAGAGCTGAGGTTCAAACCCAGAAGAAGATTCTTTTTCTAGCTCTAGATCCTGGAAATGTCAGAGAGACAGCAATGCTCAGGACTCTGTCAGTACAGAAGAGATGTTCATCTACCCAGTTCTGGAACCAGATGAAAGCAGAAAGGTGGAAAGGAGGTCTCCACTCTCCAGTCTTCTGTTCTAAGGGCCTAGATGCTCTCATTTCCCTTTCCCCACATCCTCAACAGAACAATGGAGTCTTGGGTCATAGAGAATTGACCCTTCAGAAGCATAAACCATTCCCATCAGTGTCAGGAGGGGTAAGGTGGGGCTACTGGAGTGATGTTGCCCTGGAAAAAGCTCTCAGATGGGGAATCAGACTACTGCCAGTCAGTTCCAGATCTACCACTTATTAGTTTTGTAGCCTCAGACAAATTGGTTCATCAAATGGAATCTCACCTATAAAGTACTGACCAAAATAAAATGTTCTGTCTTTCAGATGATCTCAGTTACTATGTTATAAGAACACTGTAGACTATAAAGGGGATGGTAAAGTATGAGGTGGGTAGTTATTAATAAAGATAGGGAAGAGGAAGCTTGAATGCCAAGGACATAATCATTCCACACCTTGAAACACTGGGTGAGCTGTGGTTGCTGGAGTAACCAGTAGCTTTCAGAGTCCTCATTTCTATTACTGGCTGTGAGCAGCATCAGAGTAAATGTTTATCCTAGGGCACTGGATGAAAAGGAGTGAGGTGGGAAAGGGGTTAGGTGTCATGTTCTAATAAAAGAAAGCAGAAGTGAGGTCCCCAGCAGGGGCAGGCAACATTCAGTTTTGGGGAAAAAAATAGGCAGACTCTTTGGACTTCTGTATGGACCTAGACCTTCAATCCCCACAATGAGTTCCCCCAAACCAGGATCCTATTCCTGTAGCCTTCATATACTCCTACCATTTCCTCCACTTTCATATCTCTCTCCTCAGATTATCTGGGGAGGGAAAAATGAGTTGTTGAAGGGGGCTCCACCTCAGACACAGAAAGCCAAGTCAGAAGGCTTGGTTTAAAATTCCCGTTCTGCCACTTACTAATTAGACAGTGTTGGGCAAGTCTCTTTACTGCTTTGAGCCTCTGTTCCCTCCTTGTAAAGTGGGTAGAGTAAGTCTATATTCACCATTTCTAAACATTGTCATGGAGGACAAACAAAATGATAGATTGAATATGACTACCTGCTATGAACAAGTGAGTGGAACCAGCATTGTTACTGTTTCAGGCTTGACCAGCTCAGATGACATGCCACACATTGTTATGCATCCCTTAACTACAACCAAATACTTAAATATGCCATATTCCCTTTGGAAGTCTCCCCTTTCCTCAGCCATTCATTGGTACTCCAATCTTGACCATGGATACCTAACCAAATTCATTATCTATTTGCCCACAAAACTTTACGCTCCTCTCTTCCCCATTTTGGTGAATGCCATCACCAGTCACAAAGACTGGCCTTAGGAGACACTGCAAAATCATCTTCAGTATTAGATGACATTAATGTTAATGTTAATTAGATGACTAATGTCAATTGTATTAAGTATAATTAAATGTGTGATGGTTATGAAAGAAATTCATATTTAGGGATACATTAGGAAATTTTTATGGGTAAAATGACAAGATATCTGGGATTTTCCTTAAAATGTTCCTGCCATGACAAAAAATTTCCTGCCAAAAAAGGGGAGAAAGCTAATTGGAACAAGACTGTCAAAATGTTGATAATTGTTAAAACTTGGTGATGGGTACCTGGGATACATTACTCTGCAGTTTTCACTTACTGTGTGTGAAATTTTCAGCAATAAAAACTAAAAAAAATTATTCTCAACCTCTCCCTTCCCTTACTCCCATATCTAATTAGTTGTGGTAGGTTGAATAATTCTCCCTTACCATAAAGATGTCCATGACCTAATACCTGGAAACTGACAAAAAAGGGATCTGCAGATCTGATTAAGTATCTTGAAAAGGGCGATTATTATTCTGGATGGCATTAATGTAATCATGAGTGTCCTCATAGGAAGGATGCAGGAGGATAGAATGAGAAAGAGATTTGAAAGTTCTGTGCTGGTGGTTTTGAATAAGGAAGGAACCAGAAGCCAAGGAATGTAGGTGGCCTCTAGAAGCTTGAAGAGATAAGAAGACAGATTCTCCCCTTAAGTCTCCAGAAAGAATGCAATCCTGTAAATATTTTGATTTTAGAAATCTGACCTTCAGAACAGCAAGATAATAAATTCGTGTTGTTTTGAACTAAAGGGAAGCAGAATATGCCATTTTGGCATGTAGGCTATTTTGATCTGAAACAACTGGGTCTCAGCAGACTTAGGAAAAGTTTTTATATCCCCCTTAACTGCCTAACATAATTTAGATAGGGGGCCTATACTAGAGCTAGAGCTATTATCAGAGATAACTTTTTTATATATGACTTATCTGCATGGCAGGGCAAATATCTGATTACCAAACACCTGCTGTTCTCACGTTCTGGGGAATTGCCTTGCTTCTCTTCGAAGCTCTAGGTCTCCACTCCTTTCCTTAGCTATGTATACTTTACAAGCCACAACTGACTGACTGCTTTTGAGTCTCATATTTTTGTGGGGCTTCTATATGTAAGTAGGAATTTAAATTTGTTTTTCTCCTGTTAATTTGTCTCATGTCAAAAATTTGATCCTTAGTCCAGCTAGAAGGACCTTGAAGAGCAGGGGAGATTGGGGAGATTCTTCTGCCCTGACTGAAGGCAATGCCTTGTGTGATGGAGAAGGAAAAGAACAAAATGTGAACATGAGAAAAAATTAGCTTTTGGTTCCCTCTTCCTCCATGCCTCTCTCATGGTGAGTGTCACAAGCATGCTATGAAGGCACACAAACGAGTTGTGTCTTTCCACAATGTCACGTTTATTCAATCATAAAACAAGGTTAACATAATTTTAAAACAGGTTCAGGATTCCAAACTCAATACCATTTCATTACATGTTTAACTTAGCTTCCTACACATCACACAAAGCAAAACACAATATAAAGTCACACAACAAACAAGATACAGCAGAATAGGTCATTAACGAACCAAACATAACGTCAGTACAAGAGTTTAGTTTTAGATGAGGCTTTAGTCTGGTCTGGGTCACCTCTCTGAAGGTGCTGCTTATTAGGTTCAAGCAGTGGAGACTCTCTGCTACATTCAGAGATCAATTCGGCAGTTGCCTTTTTCATGTGATCACACATGAGAGGGTCAGCATCTGGATAATCTGACAGTTTGCTGCAAAAATCCTCTTAAAAAAAGTTTAATGAGTCCTAGGCCTTTGCAAACCATCTCTGGTTCTGTTGGTTATCAGTTCTGGGTGTTGTCTGGTTGTGTTGGTTTCAGTGCTATCTGCTCTTAGCTGCAATGCACTTGATTTCCTACATCACTGCTTGACATATGTCACTGATTGACATGAATGATTCCATCTTGCTCTCTATAGAGGCACTTGGCCTGTGTTTGGGACCCACATCTACCCAACAGCTCGACCTTGGTCAAATCACTTTGTCAACTGAAAGAAAAGCCAACCTCAAAGTAGGTTAGTAAATGCTTTATTGATTGTTTTACTCAGGACTATAGCTTGGGAGACAGTCTCAGATTTCTCTGGAGAACAGTTCTGAAGCTTCTTAGCTTAAAAGGGATCATATGCAAAAAGGTAAAGGGGTATATGTGCTTGCAAGCAGTTCTCTAAGGTATAATTGCATGTCACAAGGTATAATTGGTTTGGTTGTAAAAATTAAGGTTTACTTCCACATAGACGCATGAGAGACTCTTAGGTCATCTTAATACCTTATGTTTCTATCATACCTAGTTGTTCAAAACTATTGCTTACATGTCTTCACTTAACTGGTTTTCCAGTACTTCTTGTTTTTGATATTTCTTTAAGGTTACTTGAAATGGTCACAGAGGGCCAACATTAATCACCAACTGTAGTTCTATTGCACAACTTTGACTAGGATCCTTTGTTTCCTCACCTATAAAATAGAAGAGAAACTCCTCTTCCCAGGGTAGTTGCAGAGATCAAAAAATACTGTGATAAAGTGCTAAAGCAGTGTATATGTATGAAAATTATGCATATAAATCCATAGGTTTACTGATATTGTACAAAAGGTCAAATGAAGCTGCTAGAAGACCAGACTGTATCAAGCCCCCCAGGAGACTTTCTCACAAGGCTGAGGGACCCAGCTAGAGAAGGCCCTCATGGCCAAGCTGAATCACATGGGGAGGAAGGAAGTTTTGTCAAACTGTATTGCTGGTATTGAAGATATTTGGCTGAGGGGTCCTCCACCCTGCAACAGAGACTAAGCCTTCTGACCCTCCCAGGCCTTTATATGCTATGGGGCTCCTTAGTCTTGCACCTTCTTCTCCCAAGTTCCCTAAGGGGGCCAGGACTTATTCTTTGAGAGGTCTTTTTGCAGACAGCAGTTTTTTCTCATTCCCTGGTGTCCTGGACTCAGCCACCTTCCCAAGGGCTTCTGGATCCTGCCCCCAACCCAATGCCCTTTTGGGAAACTTCAAATTGCATAGCACAGGAATTAAGAGAGTAAGGTTTGGAATCAGATTCCCAGGGTTTGAAGCCTACTGCCAAGATTTTGCTAACTCCATGATCTTGGGAAGGTGGTCTACCTGCTTTGAGCTTCATTTCTTCAATTTGTAAAATGGTTATAATTATATTCTTTATCTCATAAGGTTGTTATGAGGAATAAATGGTAGTTTGCATAATATCTAACTTCTTAAGTGCCAGGCACTGTGCTCAGCACTTTTTATTTTTCTTTAGTTACAAATGACAGAAATGGAGGAACAGAAAAATTGAGTCATTTGCCAAAGGTCACACAACTAGTGAGTGGCAAAGCAGGATTCCAGTTCAGATCATCTTGTTCCAGAGCCCAAGTTCTTATCTGCTCTGTTGATTTGGTGAATAGCCAGTGTTCAATAAATGAGAGTTATTATTATCATTCTTATTAATCATCGTGGTTTCTAAAGAAACAACCCCAGAGGAGCTAATATTAGAGATTAAAATGGTGATAAAATTTTAATGCTGCCAGAGAACTTGTGGATTATGTGGAGCAGTCCTTGCATTGTACAGAAGAGAAAACCGAGCCCCAGGAAGGTGGAGTTGGTTGCCCAAAGACATGCAGCAGTTGGGGCAGAGCTACAGCCCATTCCTGTTCTGCTGACACTAAGGCCCATGCCCTTTCTAACCCTCCTAGGCCTCTTCCCCCAAACCTCAAGCCCAGAAACCATTGATAGAGTATTGAGTGGGAGTGTTCCAGAGGGTACAACAGACTGGGTTCCCCAACCCTTTCCCTAACCATTCTCTTTGCACTGTCACATTTATTGGTGAGAGGTCTCCAGTAGGCTGCTAATGTGATCCTGTGCTAGGTGGACATTACCTGACACCCTCAGGATAATCCCATAGTGCATGCAAAGGCTAGTCTGAAAAGACACTAGAGTTATTATATGAGCCTGGGGCAGGGAAGGGGAAGGAGAGGCAGGCTACAAGCTGAAGGAGATGGATCTCAAAAGATCCCTCAAAACATGCAAGATGAGGTAATCTACAAACAATTTCCCAGATCCAGAAAGTTGCCATCCCTCCTTAATTGTTCAGCCTATTACCATACACAAAAGTCATCATGTGGGCAGGCAGATCTCTAGCTGAGGATGCACTGGATATATAGCCCTAGGTTTGGTCTTCAGAGAAGCCCCCCAAAATGCAAGACAGCGCAGCCATGGGTCTGATTTTTAGGGGTTATTGGAGAGTGTTATGGGGAAAAACACTGAGCCTAGTGTCAGAAGCCCTGGGTTTGCTTGTTCACCACTGACTCCCATACAACAGACACCTGTATGTCCTTGGGCTAGCTATCTAGCCTACCTGAACCATAGATACATTGCCTGTAAAATAGGCTGACACAATGCTGGTGAAACATACCATTCTCAGGTGCAAACAAAAACTTCAGATTGTGTTTTTTTGAGAAGTAATTTCAACTCTGCTTGAAATTTTGAAGTTCCCAAAGGGAAGCAAGGTGGTGAGATAAAAGCAGAAAGAGAAAGAGGGTTACCTACTATTGTGGTCTGCAGGACTGAATGGGAGCTCCAGGATTCAGGACTTTCAGTGATAAAACTGGGAAAATCCCTGGGAAACAAGGACAAGCTTGTCACCCTAAAAAGAACCCTGGCCAGAAAATCAGGAAGAAGAAAGCGATAAACATTTGAGTTCCTTCTCTGCACTAAGCACTGTCTAGGTATTTTCCTTTTTATTCAAATCCCAGCTCTAGCTTCAACTTACCTTGGACAAGTCTCTTGGTCTGAGACAAAATAAGATCTCTGACTTGCATCTCCATTTGAACACTCTGGGAATCCTTTCCTTCAAACTCAGGTAGAATTTGAAGTCCAAGGAGGTAAAAACCCACCCAGCAAACTGAGGCAGAAAAATATGGCCACAGCTACCCCACCCTCACCCCCTGACCCATCTCACTCCCCTGTACTTCCCTACACCATCCTCTCTAAGGACTCTGGTAAATCTGTATCCACAGTTTCTGAACTCCTACTAGAGTTCTGTCATCTGGATTTTCTCTATAAACATCTGCAGGGACATTTCATGGATCTGAGAAAACTTGCTTAGACCTCGGGGATTAAGGCAAGCTAGAGAAGGCTTCACAGATGTGGAGGTCAGATTCTAGCAGTAGAGTATGGGGATAGAACCCAGGGCTAATGTGTGGGGGGAAAAAGCTTACTTTGAGTCTAGCTTAGCTCAGCAAGAAGCAGTTTCAAAGGTCCCCAGTTTAGGGTGGGGGTTGAAATATCAGGAGTGGATGGCTAAGGCAGAGGCAAAATAGAGGTGGCATGGTCTCAGAAACATAGGCCTGCCCCAGACACAGAAGATGGAAATAACCCATAATGACCCATAATCCCTTCCCAATTGACTGGACAGAGGCTTCAGGGGCAATTTGCTATCTCCCAAAGTTTACTGATCCAGAAGTAGCTGAACCTTCTCTAAAGTGAATTCCTTTCCTCTGCCCATTCCCAGTGGAAATGGCCCCAGGCCTTTCTGGGCTTGGTTTTTATCCCACTGTTCTCTCTGGGTTAGCAGATCCAAGACCCTGACTGTCTCAGCTCCCTGCTCACTAGTATCCCTACTCCTCAACCCAAGTTCCAGGGATCAAGAGTAAAGATGGGGCATAGTTGGACACTTTGCCAGGGAACATTAAAACCCAATCAGAGATGGAAATTTAGACTTTATTAGGGAGGACTGAGCTTGGATAATGAGGGATAGACAGTGTCAAAGGCCCAGGCTTTGGAGTGAGAAACCCTGGGCCAGAGGTCCTATTCTGCCATTTACTTATTGGCTGTGTGGACTAGTGCAAATCACTTTCACCTATTTGAGGTTCAATTTCTTCCTCTGTAAAATGGGAAGAATGACAATCCATCAGCCACAAAGTGCTGGTATGAGCAACAAATATATAATGGACATGAATTTTGTAAATTGTCAAAGTCTCCACATAAGTTTTCCATTTATTTACTTCTCCCTTCTAAGTCAGTTGAACAGAACACTTTGAGTGACCACTATGTGCCAGGTACTCTAGGGGCTGCAAAGATGAATAAGACAGGATCCCTGAAGAATCTTAGAGACCAAACATTATTATATCAGGATAGTGGAACTGTGGATATTTTTTTCCTTTTCTCTATTTTCTATATTCTTCTTCTGCAACTTGGTTATTTTTCACAAACAAATGATAAGCAAATATTGGTTAAATGTGTACTATATGCCAAGCACCATACTGGGTACTTTGCACACATTATATTGTTTAATTCTGGCCACAATTCTATAACCCCCACACAAAGGATTTTCACAAAGATTAAATAAAACTTCCATAAATCTTTTACATCATTTTACAGACACAGATACTGGATTCAATAGGTTAAGCCTCTTGTTGAAGTTTATACAGACAATAAATGAGTGGTAGAGCCAGAGTTTCAATCCAGACCTGTCAGAATCCAAAGCCCAGTGCTACAAAGCCAAAATCACTCTACAGGAATAGCCACTCTTAAGGGGGTAATGGAGATACACAACACACTTCATTCTAAGATTGATTATGTTAAGTTCCAGAATAAGGGTGGAAATTTCTGTGCACACAACGAGGAACAGGAAGTAAACTCAAATTTTGATGAGTGTGTGAGAAAAAAAAAACCTTCTCATAACAACTCGGAACCAGCCCTCTTACTAGAAATATCTGGGACTCCATTACAGATGGTGATCTAAGGGGAGAAGTTGGCCCTTTTTTTTTAATGTTTTTTTTTTTAATTTAAGCTTTATTTAAACATATAGTGTAACCCCACCACCCTCTCCCAACCCCTCTCCCCCCCACCCCCCTCAGTTTGTTTTATGACATTAAGAGTCTCTTTTGGTTTGTCTCCCTCCCGATCGCATCTTGTTTCATTTTTACTTTTCCTACCACCTTAACTCCCACCCCCGTTGCATCTCCACTTCCTCATACAGGGAGATCATGTGATAGTTGTCTTTCTCCAGTTGACTTATTTCGCTAAGCATAATACGCTCTAGTTCCATTCATGTCGTCGCAAATGGTAAGATTTCATTTCTTTTGATGGCTGCATAGTATTCCATCGTATATATATACCACCTCTTCTTTATCCATTCATCTGTTGATGGACATCTAGGTTCTTTCCATAACTTGGCTATTGTGGACATTGCTGCTATAAACATTCGGGTACACGTGCCCCTTTGGATCACTACGTTTGTATCTTTAGGATAAATACCCAGTAGTGCAATTGCTGGGTCATAAGGTAGCTCTATTTTCAATTTTTTGAGGAACCTCCATGCTGTTTTCCAGAGTGGTTGCACCAGCTTGCATTCCCACCAACAGTGTAGGAGGGTTCCCCTTTCTCCACATCCTCGCCAGCATCTGTCATTTCCTGACTTGTTCATTTTAGCCATTCTGACTGGTGTGAGGTGGTATCTCATTGTGGTTTTGATTTGTATTTCCCTGATGCCCAGTGATGTGGAGCACTTTTTCATGTGTCTGTTGGCCATCTGGATGTCTTCTTTGCAGAAATGTCTGTTCATGTCCTCTGCCCATTTCTTGATTGGATTATTTGTTCTTTGGGTGTTGAGTTTGCTAAGCTATTTGTAGATTTTGGATACCAGCCCTTTATCTGATATGTTGTTTGCAAATATCTTTTCCCACTCTGTCAGTTGTCTTTTGGTTTTGTTGACTGTTTCCTTTGCTGTGCAAAAGCTTTTGATCTTGATGAAGTCCCA
>ML096417.1:7167-25127 GCA_003697995.1 Taxidea taxus jeffersonii | reverse complement strand
GGAAACCCTGCCAATCTACCAGAGCTGAGGTGGGCTTCTCTGCAGGCTCTGTTGAGAGCAGTCCTAAGGCAATGCGTATGCCTCTGTTTTTTTGGCCTGTAAGTCCACGAAATACGGAGTTGACCTCAGGCAGGCAGGCCGATTTCTCCCATTCTAAGGGTTCTGCACAGTTCTAAATGGCTCTGTTTCCTCCTGAGTGGCAAACAGAGCCCTGGAGTTTACCTCAGGTGTCCCCAACCAGGAAGGCTTTGGGGCCAGGCTTCCATGGACCAACGTCTGAAATCGCAAGTTAGGGTTAGAGTTAGGGCCTAGGGGCATGTCAGGCCCAATCTACCATGGCTAGAATGGGCTTCTCTGGGGGCTCAGTTGAGGGCAGTCATAAGGCAGTGCGTACGCCCCTGTTTTTTTCCCGGGAGGCCACGGAATATGGGGGTGACCTCAGGGGGGCAGGCACATTTCTCCCACTCTAAGGGTCCTGCAGAGTTCTAAATGGATCTTTTTTCTCCTGATTGGCAAGCAGAGCCAGGAAGGGTGCCTCAGGTGTCCCCAATCAGGAGGGCTCTGGATACAGGCTTCCATTACCAACGTCTGAAAGCCCAAACCAAAGTGACAGTTAGGGACTAGGGTCATGGCTGGGCCCATCTACCTAAGCTGTGTGGGCTCCACAGGTGAATCATTTGAGGGTAGTCAGAAGGCCGTGGGTAATCCCCTGTTTTGTGCCCAGTGAAAACGTGGTTTTTGGGGGGGACCTTAGGCGGGCAGGCAGATTTCTCCTACTCTAAGAGTTCTGCAGAATTCTAAATGGCACGGTTTCCTCCTGAGTGGCAAACAGAACCCTGGATTGTGTCAGCTGTTGCCAATGAGGAGGGATTTGGGGCCAGGATTCTATGGACCAACGTCTGAATGCCGAAGCTAAGGGTAGAGTTAGGGCCGAGGGACAGGGCAGGCCCAATCAATCATGGCTGAAGTGGGCTTGTCAGGGGGCTAACTTGAGGGCAGTCAAAAGGCAGTGCGTATGCCCCTGTTTTTTGGCCAGTGAGGCCGAGGAATTTGGGGTTGACCTCAGGGGGGCGGGCAGATTTCTCCCACAATAAGGGTCCTGCATAGTGTTAAATGGCTCTGTTTCCTCCTAATTGGTAAGCATATCTCTGGAGTTGAGGGCAGTCATAAGGCCGTGAGTAAGCCCCTGATATATGACCAGTGACAACGCGGAATTTGAGGGTGACCTCAGGTGGACAGACAGATTTCTCCTATTCTACGGGTTCCGCACAGTTCTAAATTGCACGGTTTTTTTCTGAGTTGCAAGCAGAGCCCTGGAGTGTGCCTCAGTGGTTCCCATATAAGAGGTTTTTTGGGCCAGGCTTCCGTGGACCAAAGTCTGAAACCCCACGCTCGGGTTAGGGTTAGGGCCTAGGGACATGTCAGGCCCCATCTACCAGAGCTGAAGTGCGTTTCTCAGGGGGCTACGTTGAGGACAGTCATAAGGCAGTGGGCATGCCCCTTGTTTTGGCTGTGAGTCCATGGAATTTAGGGGTGAACTCAGGTGGGTAGGCAGATTATTCCCACTCTAAGTGCTCTGCACGTTTCTCAATGGCCCTGTTTCTTCCTGAGTGGAAAGCAGAGCCCTGGAGTGTGCCTCAGATGTCCCCAATCAGGAGCGTTTTGTATCTAGGCTTCCATGGAGCAAAGTATGAAACCCCAAACTAGGGTGAGGGTTAGGACCTAGGGGCATGGCTGGCCCGATCTACCTGAGGTGAGGAAGGCTCCAATGGAGTCTCAGTTGAAGGCAGTATTGAGCCAGTGCGTAAGACCCTGGTTTGTGGTCAGTGAAGCCCTGAATGTGGGAGTGACCTCATGGGATCATTCAGATTACTCCCACGCTGAGGGTTCTGCCCAGTTCTAAGTGGCAGGGTTTCCCTCTGCGTGGCAAGAAGAGCCCTGGTGTGTGCCTCAGTTGACCCTATTCAGGAGGGCTTTGGGGACAGGCTTCCATGGGCCAAAGTCTGGATACCGAAGCTCAGGGTAGAGTGTGGGCCTAGGGACATGGCAGGCCCAATCTACCAGAGCTGAAGTGGGCTTCCTGGAGGCTCTGTTGAGAGCAGTCATATGGCAGTGAGTATGCCCTTTTTTTGGCCAGTGAGGCCGTGGGATTTGGAGGTGACCTCAGGGGGGCAGGCAGATTTCTCCCACTCCTAGGGTCCTGTGTAATTTTCAATTGCTCTGTTTCCCCCTGATTGGCAAGCAGAGCTCTGGAGTGTGCCTCAGGTGTCTCCAATTAGGAGGGTTTTGGATATTGGCTTCCATTACCAAAGTCTGAAACCCAAAACTAGGGTGAGAGTTAGGCTCTAGGGGCCTGACTGGGCCAATCTACATGAGCTTTGTGGGCTCCACAGGTGGCTCAGTTGAGGGCAGTCATAAGGCCATGGGTAAGCTCCTGTTTTGTGCCCAGTGAAATCGCAGAATTTGGGGGTGACCTCAGGCGGACAGGCTGATTTCTCCTATCCTAAGGGTTCTGCACAGCTCTAAGGTGCACGGTTTCCTCCTGAGTGGAAAGCAGAGCCCTCAGTGTGTCTCAGCGATTTTCAGTTAGGAGGGCTTTGGGGCCAGGCTTCCGTGGACCAAAGTCTGAAACCACAAGCTAGGGTTAGGGTTAGGGCCTAGGGACATGGCAGGCCCCATCTACCATGGCAGAAGTCGGCTTCTCTCGGGCTCAGTTGAGGGAAGTCATAAGGCAGTGCCTATGCCCCCATTTTTTGGGGAGTGGGACCGTGGAATTTGGGGGTTACCTCAGGGGGGCAGGCAGACTTCTCCCACTGTAACGGTCCTGCAGAGTTTTAAATGGCTCTGTTTCCTCCTGATTGGCCTGCAGAGCTCTGGAGTGTGCCCCAGATGTCCCCAATCAGGAGTCCTTTGGATACAGGCTTCTATTACCAAAGTCTGAAACCCCAAAATAGCGTGAGATTAAGGGCCTGGGGGCATGGCTGTGCCAATCTACCCGAGATTTGTGGGCTCCACAGGTGGCTCAGTTGAGGGCAGTCATAAGGCCGTGGGTAAGCCCCTGTTTTGTGCCCAGTGAAAACTCGGAATTTGGGGGTGACCTCAGATGGACAGGCTGATTTGTCCTATTCTAAGGGTTCTGTAATGGAGTCTCATTTGAAGGCAGTCATGAGCCAGGGCTTTGGATACAGGCTTCCATTACCAATACGGGAACCCCAAGCTACTGTTAGGGATAGCGCCTAGGGACAGGGCAGGCCCAATCTAGCAGAGCTGAGGTTAGCTCCTCTGGGGGTTAAGTTGAGGGCAGTCCTAAGGCATTGTGTATGTCCCGGTTTTTTGGCTAGTGAGGTTGCAGAATTTGGGAGTGACCTCAGGGTGGCAGGCAGTTTCTCCAACTCTAGGGATTCTGCATAGGTATCAAGTGCCCTGTTTCCTCTTCAGTGGGAAACAGAGCCTTGGCGTTTGTCTCAGGTGTCCCCAATCGAGAGGGCTTTGGATACAGACTTCCATGGACCAAAGTCTGAAATCAAAACTAGGTTGAGGGTTAGGGCCTAGGAGCATAGCAGACGCAATCTCCTAGAGCAGAGGGGGCCTCTCTGGTGGCTCAGTTGACCGCAGTCCTAAGGCAGTGTGTATGCCCCTGTATTGTCGCTAGTGAGGCCACGGAATTTGGCAGTGACCTCAGGGTTCAGGCAGATTTCTCCCACTCTAAGGGTTCCGCACATTTCTAAATGGCACAGGGTTATCCTGCGTGGCAAGGAGAACCCTGGTGTGTGCCTCAGATTTCCCCAGTCAGGAGTAATTTGGGGCCAGGCTTCCAGGGACCAAAGTCTCAAACCCCAAGCTAGGGTTAGGGTTAGGGCCTAGGGACATGGCTGGCACAATCTACCAGAGCTGATGTGGGCTCCTCTGGGGGCACAGTTGAGGGGAGTCATAAGTCAGTGGGTATGCCCCTTTATTTGGCTGTGAGGCCGTGGAATTTAGGGGTAACCTCAGGCGGGCAGGCAGATTTCTCCCACTCAAAGTGTCTGCACAGATCTAAATGGCTCTGTTTCCTCCTGAGTGGCAAGCAGAGCCCTGGAGTGTGCCCCAGGTGTCCCCAATCAAGAGGGCTTTGGATCCAGGCTTCCATGGACCAAAGTCTGAAACCCAAACTAGGGTGACTGCTAGGGCCTAGAGCCATGACTGGCCAGATCTACCTGAGCTGCGGAAGGCTCCAGTGGAATCTCAGTTGAGGGCAGTCATGAGCCAGTGGGTAAGTCCCAGGTTTGTGGTCAGTGAAGCCCTGAGTTTGTGGGTGAACTCAGGGGATCATTCAGATTTCTCCCACGCTAAAGGTTCGGCCCTGTTCTAAGTGGCACTGTTTCCCCCTTGATGTCAAGAAGAGCCCTGCATTGTGCCTCAGGTGACCCTAATCAGGAGGGCTTTGGGGCCAGGCTTCCAAGGACCAAAGTCTGAACCCAGAAGCTAAGGGTAGGGTTCGGGCCTAGGGGCATGGCAGTCCCAATCTACTAGAGCTGAGGTGGGCTTCTCTGGAGGCTCCGTTGAGAGCAGTTATAAGGCAGTGCATATGCCTCTGTTTTTTGGCCTGTGAGGCCATGGAATATGGGGGTGACCTCAGGCAGGCAGGCAGATTTCTCCCATTCTAAGGGTTCTGCACAGTTCTAAATGGCTCTGTTTCCTCCTGAGGGGCAAAGAGAACCCTGGAGTTTGTCTCAGTGTCCCCAATCAGGAGGGCTTTGGGACCAGTCTTCCTTGGACCAATGTCTTTTACCACAAGCTAGGGTTAGGGTTAGGGCCTAAGGACATGTCAGGCCCAATCTACCATGGCTGGAGTGGGCTTCTCTGGGAGCTCAGTTGAGGGCAGTCATAAGGCAGTGTGTACCCCACTGTTTTTTGTCCCATGAGGCCACGGAATATGGGGGTGACCTCAAGGTGGCAGGCAGATTTCTCCCACTCTAAGGGTCCTTCAGAGTTCTAAATGGATCTTTTTTCTCTTGATTGGCAAGCAGACCTGTGAATTGTGCCTCAGGTGTCCCCAATCAGGAGGGCTCTTTTTTTTTTTTTTAAGATTTTATTTATTTATTTGACAGACAGAGACCACAAGTAGGCAGAGAGGCAGGCAGAGAGAGAGGAGGAAGCAGGCCCCATGCAGTGCAAAGAGCCCGATGCGGAGCTCGATCCCAGGACCCCGGGATCATGACCCGAGCCAAAGGCAGAGGATTTAACCCACTAAGCCACACAGGCGCCCCCAGGAGAGCTCTTGATACAGGCTTCCATTACCAAACTCTGAAAGCCCAAACCCAAGTGACAGTTAGGGCCTAGGGTCATGGCTGGGCCCACCTACGTGAGCTGGTAGGCTCCAAAGGTGAATCATTTGAGGGTAGTCATAAGGCCATGGGTAATCCCCTGTTTTGTGCCCAGTGAAAATGTATAATTTGGGGGGGACCTCAAGTGGGGAGGCAGATTTCTCCTACTCTAAGAGTTCTGCAGAATTCTAAATGGCACGGATTCCTCCTGAGTGGCAAAAGAACCCTGGAGTGTGTCAGCTGTTGTCGATGAGGAGGGCTTTGGGGCCAGGATTCCATGGACCAACGTCTGAACACCGAAGCTAAGGGTAGAGTTAGGGCCAAGGGACATGGCAGGCCCAATCTACCATGGCTGAAGTGGGCTTGTCAGGGGGCTAAGTTGAGGACAGTCATAAGGCAGTGGGTATGCCCCTGTTTTTTGGCCAGTGAGGCCGTGGAATTTGGGTTTGACCTCAGGGGGGCAGGCAGATTCTTCCCACAATAAGGGTCCTGCATAGTGTTAAATGGCTCTGTTTCCTCCTAATTGGCAAGCATATCTCTGGAGTTGAGGGCAGTCATAAGGCCGTGGGTAAGCCCCTGATTTATGCCCAGTGAAAACACAGAATTTGAGGGTGACCTCAGGTGGACAGACAGATTTCTCCTATTCTACGGGTTCTGCACAGTTCGAAATTGCACGGTTTTCTCCTGAGTGGCAAGCAGAGCCCTGGAGTGTGCCTCAGTGGTTCCCATTTAAGAGGTTTTTTGGGCCAGACTTCCGTGGACCAAAGTCTGAAACCCCAAGCTCGGGTTAGGGTTAGGGCCTAGGGACATGTCAGGCCCCATCTACCAGAGCTGAAGTGCATTTCTCAGGGGGTAAGTTGAGGACAGTCATAAGGCAGTGGGCATGCCCCTTTTTTTGGCTGTGAGGCCATGGAATTTAGGGGTGACCTCAGGGGGGCAGGCAGATTATTCCCACTCTAAGTGTTCTGCACATATCTAAATGGCCCTGTTTCTTCCTGAGTGGCAAGGAGAGCCCTGGAGTGTGCCTCAGATGTCCCCAATCAGGAGCGTTATGTATCTAGGCTTCCATGGAGCCAAGTATGAAACCCAAAACTAGGGTGAGGGTTAAGGGCCTAGGGCCATGGCAGGACCGATCCACGAGAGCTAAGGTGGGCTCCTCTGGGGGCTCAGTTGAGGGCAGTCATATGGCAGTGCGTAAGCCCATGGTTTGTGGCCAGGGAGGCCGCCGAGTTTGGGGGTGACCTAAGGGTGGCATGCAGATTTCTCCCACTCTAAGCGTTCTGCCCAGTTCTAAATGGCGCGGTTTCCATCTGAGAGGTAAGCAGAGTCTTGGGGTGTGATTCAGTGGTCTCCAATCAAGAGGGCGTTGGGGCCAGGCTTCCATGGACCAACGTCTGAATACCCAAGCTAGGGTTAGGGTTAGGACCAAGGAGCATGGCAGGCTCGCTGTGCTGGCGCTGACGCGGTGTCCCAAAGAGGCGGAGTTGAGGGCATGGGACAGGTGGTGTGTCAGCCTCTAGGTTTGTGACCAGGGTGGCTGCCTATGGTGGGGGGTGCTGGCCTCCGTCGAACAAGCAGGTTTCCCTCACTCTAAGGGTTCAGTGTAGCTTCCAAGGGCATGGATTCTTCCTGGAGAGCAGTCAGAGTCCCAGCATGTGGTTCAGTATTTCCCAATCAGGAGGGCTTGGTCGCCAGGCCTCTGGGGAAGGAAGCCTGAAGACCCCACCTGGGGAAAGTGTTAGGTGCTAGGGGCATTGCAGGCCAGATCTGCTGGCACTGATGTCGCCTACTCGAGAGGCTGAGATGAGAGCAGCAGTCAGGTGATGCATAATCCCTTGTCTTTCTTGCCCACAGACTGCCGATTTTGGGGGAGGCTTCACGGGTTCATATATATTTCTCCCGGTCTCAGGGTTCTGCTTAGATTCAAATGGCATGGTGTCCTTTTGGGTGGCAAGAGGAGTCCTGCTGTGTGGTTCAGGCATCCCCTGCTAGAGGGTGTTGGAGAGACAGATTTCTGGTGCTGAATCCCTGAAAATGCATGCTAAAATTAGGCTCAAGGCATAAAGATTGGGCAGGTACCACCTGGGGGCTCTGAGGAGCCCTCCACATTGAATGAGTTGAGGGCAGGATTAGCTGGCCTGTCAGCTGCCCTTTTTGTGGCCAAGGGGCTCCCTGGAACGTTTGGGTGCCTCAGGGGGAGTATGAAGTTTTCTCCCCCTCGGAGTGTTCAGTGCAGCTTCAAAGGGCACTGCGTCCCCCTCAGTGGCAGGCATAGTCCTGTTGAGTTGCTCAGTGGTCCCCAAAGCGGAGGGCTCAGGGGCCGCGGACCTGGAAATGGAAGCCTGAGAACCCAACCCTGTGTTAAGGACTAGGGGCATGGCACGCCCGATCCTCTAGCCCTGAGGCACGTTCCCCACAGGGCTGAGTTGGGAAAGTGGTCTGGGGGTGTGTAAGCCCCTGGGTTTCTGGCCTTGGGGCCACTGAATATCTGTATGGCCTCATGGGGGAGCACTAGCATTGTGGAGTGTAGGTGGTGTCTGTGGTTTGGGCGGGTGCTGTATGTGTGGTGAGTCTTGGTGCAGCTGCAGTGTGCAAGGGGGGAATAGGTGACATGTTTTTGTATACGTTTGTCCGCTGTCTTTGTGGTGTTGTGGTGGGTTGGTGCTTTGTATGTGTGTCGTGTGTGTTTGAGACACGTGTTCTGTGTGGAATACATGTAATGCATGCTTTGTGTTGGGTAGTATGGGCGGTCTATATCAGCTGGGTAGCTGTTTGTGTGGCCTATGTGTTGTACGTGTCATGTGTGTGTTGTTTGTGAGGTCCATGTGGTAAATGTATGTGTGGGTATTGGGAATGTGTGTTGGGTCCTTTGTTGTGTACTATTTACATGGTTTGTTGTGTGTGTTTGCGTTGTATGGATGACGGATATGGTAGGTGGGCTGAGCCTGTTTTGGAGGTGCTGTGCACGTTTGGTGGCCATTTGGGTGTGCGTGCCCTATAAGTGTTGTGTGCGGTGTTCATGTGTTTTCACGGTGCACGGGTGAGTGCGGAATGTGTGTGGTGCCGGTGTGTGTGCGACTGACAAGTGCTGGAGTTGGATGGGTGGTGCGACTCTTGTGGGCCATGTGTGTGCAGCTCCTGGGGTTTCTTGTTGGTGTGGGTGGTTGGCATTTTTGTGCTGTTTGTGGGGTATCTGTGTGTGCGGCATAGCTGTAATTGTGTGGGCATGTGTGATGTCTGTGGGGGTAAGTGCCTGTGTGTGCGTGGTATGTGCCCTGTGTATTTAGGATTGCTGATGTGCAAGTTTGGAAGGCGTGTGTGTGTTTTTGGCACAGTGTGTGTGTGTTACATACAGGCTGTGTGTGTGTCAGAGTGTATGTGAGGTATTGGATGGTCGTGGAGTGGGGAGTATGTCATCTACGAGTTAGGAGTTTCGTGTCTGTGATGCGTGTGACTTTCCGTAGTATATGGGAACTGTGTGCCTTCTGTGTGTGTGTGTGTGTGTGTGTGTGTGTTTGTGTTTGTGCATAGCAAGCACTGTGTTCCATGGAGGGAATGTGCTTGTGATAATTTTATTGGGTGCTTTGGTTTGACTGTGTTGTACAGGACTTAAACCATAGGTGAGTGTGTGGTGGACATGAACCCTCTATGATTTTTGTTTGGTGTGGGTACAGTAGGGTGTGTGGCGCACATTGTGTATGTTGCATGGTGCGTGTATGTCTGTGTCTGTGGTGAACTTTGTGTGTGCTCTGTATGTTATAATTGTGTGGTGTTGTGTTGGGTGGGAGTTTTGTGTGTAGCACATGTGTGGTGTATGTTGTGTATGGGCACAGGTTATGTGTGGTGATCGTGTGGTAATACGTGTTTGTGTCTCCGGTGTTGGCATGGTGTGTGTGTGTGCTGTATGCCTACTGTGTGTGTTCTTTTTGTCAAGGGTGAGTACAGAGCCTATGAATGTGTTCTCTGTAGGAGTGCTGTGTTTATGGTGTAAGTCTCGAATGGGGTGACCTATGAGTAGTGTCCAGGGCTTTGGTATATGTTTTCAGTACTTGTGAGGTATGGGTGCTCGGTCTACAAGCCCTCTGTTGTGGGTGGTGGGTCTGTGTAGTTTGTACCGTGGGCATGGGATGGAAGTGTGCCCAGGCCTGCTGTTCTTGTGCTGTCTAGGGGTGCGCAATTGTATGTGATACATGCAGCTGTGAGAGTGGCACGTGTGTGGTGATGGTATGGCTAATCGTCAGTACACTGGCCACAGTCCTTTCAGCAGCAACTATCCAGCGACAGGAGGGCCACCGTGCTGGGGACATACCAGGCACCAATTAGGCTCACTTACCTAGTATCAAAGTGAGAAGTCATCACAATCTTTGGGTGATAGCAGTGGGACTGAGAGGTCCAACTGCATTGGCTTTGAGCAAAGACCTCGGCCGAAAAATAGAAGGTTATAGGGATGCCCAATGAGACTATCCATGTTCTATCATTCACAAGGAAAGGAAAAACAAACAACAACAAGAAAACCTGGGAGGGAGAGAAGTAAATTGTTTCCCCTCATCCCAGGCTAGAGGCCACCTCCCCACAAAACCCTATAGTTTGGCCTATACACAATCATTTTCTGCTGAGCCTCTTCAAAGCTGTTAAGATTCCTGGTGTCCCAGTTTTTCTGAAAGCAACTATTGAGGGGCCCCTGGCACATCATCTCCACAGTCCTAAGATTTCTGCATGAGTCCCCACGTGAGGAGCAAGGCTACTGCTCTGAATTCCTATTTGAGAGTGATGCCTTGGTGTCATCTAGTTTCAGGTAAAAAGAAAAGGGTGGAATGCCCTGGTGTACTCCTTAGGTTAAGCACCTGACTCTTGTTTGGATCTGAGGTCAGGATCTCATGGGTTGTGAGATGGGGCCACAAGGCCAGCTCTGTGCTCAGCAGGGAGTCTCCTAGAAGCTCCTCTCATTCTGCCCCTCCCCCTAGTCATGTGTACTCTCCTCCTTCTCTCTCACAGAAATCAGTAAACAAACCCTAAAGAAAGAACCAAAGGGTCAACCTGGATAAAGAAAGGTGAAAGTTCATGGGGAGAGATGAGAATGGCATCCTGTGTGAATGGCGTTGCACCATACCCTGGCAATTGGGCCACCTCCAGAAGAGCTAACCTCTCCAAACCATTGCTGGCATATTATAACTCCCTGTCCCTCCCAAAGTCCATATAGTTCTTAGACCAAATCACAAAGGATCCTGGGGCCCAATGTAATGCACAGGCCCAGGGACTCCGCCGTACTCCCAGTTTAAAGGAGAGAATATTGTTCGGAGACATAGACTCTGAAGGGCCTCAAGGGTGAACCTAGTATGGGTGGGTGGATGAATCAATGGATGGTCATGGAAACAGAGTTCCAGAGTTCTTCGAGAGAAGACAATGTGGTAGTGTTGAAAATGCAGTGAGGGGCACAATTGCCTGGTGAGCAAACCATGTCAGGAATAGGAAACACCTGTGTACTCGGGCAAAGGGAACCTCCCCTGGCTACACCTGGGAGCCCGGTCAGCACAAGGCCTCAATTCTTCCTGCCAACAGAGAGAGAAAGCTTCTGGCCTTGGCTCTTTTTCCTGTCCATCCCACCCGAATACATGAAGGAGTGGCTCAGGGATAGCAGGGGCACTTTGGGGGAGGGGTGACTCTCCTTTGTTTCCAGCTGGAACTGAGTGCGGTATTCAATGCAAGGGCTCTCTCTGGGCAGGCCATGACATGGAGATTTCTGTGCATGGATGAACTCTCTTCTCTTCCTAAGAAACGGCTCTCTATGGGACGGGAGAGGGAGACAAGCTGGATACAGATCATCAGGCTGACACAAGTTATGACACCGAGAAGATCCACATTCTACAGTTCACAAGGAAACGAAAAAAAAAAAAAAAAAAGAAAACCTGGGAGGGAGAGAACTAAATTGTTTCCCCTTGTCCCAGGAAGGAGGCCACCTCCCCACAAAACCCTATAATTTGGCCTACAAACAATCATTTTCTTTTTCTTTTTTTTTTATTTGTTTGAGAGAGATAACAAGTTGGCAGAGAGGCAGGTAGAGGGAGAGGGAGAAGCAGGCTCCCCGCTAAGCAGAGAGTTGATGTGGGGCTTGATCCCAGGACCCTGAGACCGTGACCTGAGCTAAAGGCACAGGCTTAACCCACTGAGCCACCCAGGCGCCCCCACACAATCATTTTCTGCTGAGCCTCTTCAAAATTGCGAAGGTTCCGCAGGTTCCAATTGTTCTGAAAACAACTTTTGAGGACCCTTGCCACAACATCCCCACAGTACTAAGATCTGTGAAGCACTAGCGAGGCTAGTGCTCTGATCCCCTGGATGGGAGTGTTGCCTTGGTGTCATCTAGTTTCAGGTAAAAAGAAAAGGGTCAGTCGAGTCCCCTGGAGGGCTCCGGGGGTTAAGAAACAGACTCTTGTTTCAAACTGAAGTCATAATCTCATGGGTTGTGAGATGTGTCCCTAAGGCCAGATATATGCTCAGCAGGGAGTCTATGTAAAGCTCCTCTCTTTCTGCCCAGAGCCCAATTCATGTGTATTCTCCACCTTCTCTCTGCAAAAACGTTCTACAGCACACTCCACAAACACTTTGTGTCCTATTTGCAGAATTCTGAGGACCCAAGGGTGATGTGGAAGTGGCAGCCCAATACCCTACATCTTTATCTGTGCAAGCAAGAGGAAGCTCTCCTTCACCTTCCACAAGGTAGATGTCTTGTAAAACGCTTCCTTCCTCGAATAGAAGAGGTTGCTGAAAGGCACTTTTCAGCCTTGTGGATTTCTCAGAGCTATGGGCACACAGCACAGTCGTTCGTTCCTGCAAGTTTTTATTTATTTATTTTATTTACTTGATAGACAGAGATCATAAGTAGGCAGAGAGGCAGGTAGAGAGAGGAGGAAGCAGGCTCAATACTCAGCAGAGAGCCTGATTCGGGGCTCGATCCCAGGACCCTGAGATCATGACCTGAGCCAAAGGCAGAGGCTTAACCCACTGAGCCACCCAGGTGCCCCTCCCGCGAGTTTTCTTAAAACTGCTTCTAGGCTCAGGAAACGAGACTGTAGTTGAGAGATGTGGCCCACACATTACATTCTCATAGTCAAGGAGAGGGGTCGTCTTCCTTGCTGTTCACTCACAATTTCCCGGCTATTCATTCTTTGAATGAGAAGTGGGTAGTTGAAGGACAGTTCCACAAAAGCTGTTTCCTTCCTGAGAGGTATACAAGGAAAGTGGTGTAGCCTCATCAAACATTCATGCAATGTGGCATTGGACTCACAGCGTTCTTCTTCCCAAGATCGGTCCACTGGTCCTTCCTCAGGCATGGACATCCACGTTGAAAACGCTTGTGTCTTCCAAAAAGCAAACATGGTTTGAAAGCAGGTTCCTGCCGTGTTCTTGCTGAATTCTCTTTCAGCTTGTGAGTCTTAAGTGTGGCTCCAAACCTACCTTGCGGCATGCCCCTCTCGTCTTGCATCAAGACCCCAGAAGGGTCGGAAGGGCCCTGGTGCATGGCCTTGTTTCTCAGAGTTCTGATCACCGATCTGTCTTCAGGACTGCTACAGGTTTATCTGAAGAGTACTCTGTCACCGTGACATGCGCTCTCCGTTGCAAGTTACATTCTGACCCAACAGATTTCTCTGAGTGCATAGTTTTTGCCTTACGCATTAGAATACACCTTTGAAAGAGAGATTATTTTCTAGTTCTGTTTCACCACTGTCATGTTTTTTTAGGCCCATCTTTCTCAGTCCGCAACCACTTTGGGGATGTGCTTCAGGGAAGGTGGTTTACGTTCTCTGTTGTGTCTCAGAATCAAGGATATCACACATCACAGTAGAATGCATTCTTCTCAGTGTGGCAGAATGAGAATATATCTAGAGCACTTTGCCCTCAGTGCTCTTTCTCAGTGTCATGGCTTTTCTTCGAATCTGGTATGTGCAATAATTTGTGGGATGTGTGCTTCTGTAGCTCACCTCAATGGAACACATCCAGGTTTGAGAAAGGAAATCATAATCAGAAAACCTTATTTCCCAGTGTTGAGCATAGGCAGTTCCCTAACCCTCCCACACAGCCATTTGAGGACGCCTTTACCCTGCATTAAGAGGTTACTTGAAAAGTGAATACGACTCAGAGTTCCCTATCAGCGTTTCGTGTAGAGCCGTTTGCTTACGTATTTCCCCATGGCTGGAAAGGCCCCTGTGGTGAAGAGAGCCCATAGTCATTGAATGAAATTTTCTCTGCAGTGTGATGTGACTCTAAAACACCCTTCATTTAAGGAATGTCCTTTTCCTTCAGGAATGCATACCTTACTTGAATTGGAGTTTCAAATCAGGAAAGAAGATAGAAAAGGAGGGTCTCTGAAAGGTATGGAGACCGGGATTTAAGTGCATGGCACTGTTCTTAGGCTTCTGAAGTGTACTTTGGGTGAGACGGATCCATGGCCAACCAAACACTGCATGTTTGCTGAAAACGCTTCAAAGGACAGGAGCGAAATATGCATGAGGACGGGCACTCGATAAGTTTGAGCCTGTAGAAACATGAAAACTGTTGAAACTGACAGTGCTGAAACATAAAGGACATGGCCCTTCTGTTCGTCTTCTCAGAGACACATTTTCAAAAACGTTCTACAGCAAACTCCACTAACACCTTCTGTCCTGTTTGCAGATCTCTGAGGGTCTAAGGGGGTTGTAAAAGTTGGCAGCCCAAACCCCTACTTCTTTCTCTGTACAAGCAATAGGAAACTCTCTTTCAGCTTCCACAAGGTATAACCTTGGAGAACACTTCCATTCCCGAAGAAGTAGAGGTCGCTGAAAGGCGTTTGCTCAGCCTTGTGTTGTATCAGAACTATGGACATGCAGCACAGTTGTTTGTGTCCTCGCTTGTATTTAAAACTGCTTCTAGGCTCAGGAAAAGAGACGGAAGTTGAGAAATGCGGCCCGCACATTCATTTATCAGTGTCAAGTACAGGGGGTGTTTTCCTTACTGTTCACTCACAATTTCCCAACTCTTTCATTTTTTTGAGTGAAAAGTGGATACCTAAAGGAAGGTTTCACAATAGCTGTTTCCTGTCTGAGAGTTATACTCGGAAAGAATTGTACCTTCATCAAATGTTCATGCAACTTGGCATTGCATTCACAACCTGCTTTCCCCAACAATCGGTTCGTTACGCCTTCCTCAGGCGTGGGTACACATGTTGAAATGCTTATCTTTTCCCACAATGGAGAGTGGCTTGAAAGCACGGTCTCTGCTGTGTTCTTGCTGAGTGCTCTTTCAGCTTGCGGGTCTTAAGTTTTGCCCCCCTCATCTTTTGTCATGCCCCTCTCGTTTTGCTTCAAGACGTTAGTCAGAAGACCCATGAGGCACGGCCTTGTTTCTCAGAGATCTGAATGCACATCTCTCTTTAGGACTGCCACACGTTTATCTGAAAGGTCCTCTGTCTCCATGATGTGTGCTCTAGATTGCAAGCACAATCTGAACCAATAGATTTCACAGAGTGCCTAGCATTTGCCTTATGCTTTAGCATACACTTTGGAAAGGGAGTTTATTTTCTGTTTCTGTTTCCCACCATCCTGTGTCTGATGGCACTTCTTTCTCAGTCCCACCCGCTTTGGGGATTTGATCCCATCGATCAGTGTAGGTGGTTCAAGTTCTGTGTTCTCTCTTAGAATCAAGGGTATCACACATCACAGCACAATGCATTCCCCTCAGAACAGCAGAATGCCAATACATCTAGGGCACTTTACTCTCATTGCTCCCTCTCAGTGTCAAGGCTTTCCCTCCAAACTGGTACGTGCAATAATACATGGGATGTGTGATTCTGTAGGTCTCTTACGTGGAACACTTCCAGTTTAGAGAAAGATCTTAGTCTGAAAATCTTATTCCCAGAGTTGGTGTGTGGCAATTCACTAAGGCTTCCAGACAGCCATTTGAGGAGGCTGTTTCTCTGCATCAAGGGGTTCCTTGAAAAGTGCATTCAACTCAGAGTTGCCTGTCAGGGTTTCGTGTATTGCCGTTTCCATATATTTTTGCCCATGGCCGGAAGGCCCCTATGGCCCAGAGAGCACACGATTATTTTATACCTTTCTCCTGGGTGGCTAGCAGAGTCCCGGCATGTGGCTCAGGGGTCTCCAATCAGGAGACCTGGGGCCAGGGCTCTGGGGACGGAAGCATGGAAACCCATCCTTTGGTCCAAGTTAGGATCTAGGGTCATGGCAGGCCGAATCTGCTGATGCTGAGGTGGCGTGCCCACGGGAATAAGGTGAGAGCTTGGTCAGGCGGCCCATCAGATACAGGAATCCTGTCTGCGTGAGGGGGACATCGAATGTGTGGGTGGCCTGAGGGGAGCATGCAGGTTTCTCCTTCTCGGAGGGTTCTGCACAGCTAAAAAACATCAGTGTCTTCTGGGGTTTAGGGCAGAGTCCTGGCATTTGGCTCAGTGGTTCCCAATCATGAAGGCTTGGGGTCTGACCTCTAGGGTCAGAAGTCTGAACACCCAACCTGGGATTAGGCATAGGGCTAAGGGTCAGGGGAGGAACCATTTGCTGGTGCTGAGGCTGGCATCCCCGGGCCTGAGTTGATGGTAGCAGTCAGGCGGTGTGTAAGTCCCTGGGTTTTAGGCCAGGGCATTGCTGGATGTGATGGTGTCCTCAGGGGAGCATGCCTGTTCCTCCTGGGCTGAGGGATCTGCACAGCTCCAAATGGCACGGTGTCCTTCTGAGGGACAGGAGGAGTCCTGTCATGTGGTTCACGTGTCCTCATTTGAGAGGACATGGGGGCAGGGTTCATGAGACTGAAGCTTGAAAACCCATCCAGGGTTAGTTAGGGCCTAAGGCCATAGCAGGTCTGTTTTGCTGGGACTGAGGCAGGTTGTGAGATGGGGCCCCAAGGCCAAGTACAGAGCCTATGAATGTGTTCTCTGCAGGAGTGGTGTGTTTATGGTGTAAGTCTCGTATGGAGTGACCTAGGTGTAGTGTGCAGGTGTTTGGTATATGTGTTCGGTGTGCGTGAGGTGTGGGTGCTGGGTCTGCACGCCCTGTGTTGTGTGTGGTGGGTCTGTGTAGTTTGTACCGTGGGCATGGGATGGAAGTGTGCCCAGGCCTGCTGTTTCTGTGCTGTCTAGTGGTGCGCAATTGTATGTGATACATGCAGCTGTGAGAGTGGCATATGTGTGGTGATGGTATGGCTAATCGTCAGTGCACTGGCCACAGTCCTTTCAGCAGCAACTATCCAAGGACAAGAGGGCCACCATGCTGGGGACATGCAAGACGCCAATTAGGCTCACTGACCCAGAATCAAAGTGAGAATTCATCAAAATCTTTGAGTGATGGCAGCGTGAGTGAGAGCTTCATCCCCATTGGCTTTAAGCAAAGACCTCGGCCGAAAAATAGAAGCTTTTAGGAATGCCCACTGAGAGGATCCACGTTCTACAGTTCACAAGGAAAGGGAAAAACAACAACAACAACAACAAGTAAACCTGGGAGAGAGAGAAGTAAATTGTTTCCCCTAGTCTCAGGAAAGAGGCCACCACCCTACAAAACCCTATAGTTTGACCTACACGCAATCATTTTCTGTTGAGCCTCTTCAAAGCTGTAAAGATTCCTGATGTCCCAATTTTTCTGAAATCAGCTTTTGAGGGGCCTGTGACATCATCTACACAGTCCTAAGATTTCTGCATGAATCCCCACGTGAAGAACAAGGCTAGTGCTCTGACCCCATAGCTGGGAGTGATGTCTTGGTGTCATCTAGTTTCAGGTAAAAAGAAAAGGGTAGAAGCCCCTGGTGGGCACTGGGGGTTACCCACCTGACTCTTGTTTGCAGCTGAGGTCAGGTTCTCATAGGTTGTGAGATGGGGCCCCAAGGCCAGCTCTGTGCTCAGCAGGGAGTCTCCTAGAAGCTCCTCTCATTCTCCCCCCCTAGTCATGTGTACTCTCTTCCTTCTCTCTCGCAGAAATCAGTAAATGAACCTTAAGGAATAAACGAAAGGGTCAACCTGGATAAAGAGAAGGTGAACGTTCACTAGGAGAGATGAGAATGGCCTCCTGTGTGAATGGTGCTGCACAATTCCTTGGCAGTTGGGCCACCTCCAGACGAGCTAAACTCTCCAAAGCTCTGCTGGCATATTAAATGCCCCTGTCCCTCCCCAAATCCATATAGTTCTGAGAACAAATCGCATGGGATCCTGGGGCCCAACGTAATGCACAGACCCAGGGACTCGGCCGGACTCCCAGTTTAAAGGAGAGAATATTGTTCAGAGACATAGGCTCTGAAGGGCCTCAAGGCTGAACCTACTATGGGTGGGTGGAGGAATTAATGGATGGTCATGGAAACAGAGTTCCAGAGTTCTTCAAGAGAGAAGACAATGTGGTAGTGTTGAAAATGCAGTGAGGGCCACAATTGCCTCGTGAGCCAACCATGTCAGGAATAGGAAACACCTGTGTGCTCGGGCAAAGGGAACCTCCTCTGGCTACAACTGGGAGCCCGGTCAGCACAAGGCCTCAATTCTTCCTGCCAACAGAGAGAGAAAGTTTCTGGCCTTGGCTCTTTTTCCTGTCCTTCCCACGAGCGAATACATGCAGGAGTGGCTCAGGGATAGCAGGGTACTTTGGGGAGGGGTGACTCTCCTTTGTTTCCAGCTGGAACTGAGTGTGG
>ML096416.1:31539-46726 GCA_003697995.1 Taxidea taxus jeffersonii | reverse complement strand
GGGTTTTTCTTGTACATAACTATTTGCTTTTTTCTTGCTGCTTTTGAGATTATCTTTAATTTTTGAGATATTAATTTTGTGTCTTGGTGTGGACCTCCTCAGGTTCATCTTGTTTGGGGTTTTCTGTGCTTCCTGGACCTGGAGGTCTGTTTCCTTTCCCGGGTTAGGGAAATTTTTTAGCTATTATTTCTTCAAATAATTTTTTTTACCTCTTTATCTCTTGTATTCTGGGGCCTCTGTAATGTGAATGTTAGTACACTTGATGATGTTGTAGAGATCCCTTAATCTATCGTCATTTTAATTTTTTTATTTTTATTTTTATTTTTTTATTTTTTTGTCAGAGAGAGAGAGAGCGTGCACACAAGCAGGCAGAGTGGCAGGGAGAGGCAGATAGAGAAGCAGGCTCCCCGCTGAGCAAGGAGCCCGATGTGGGACTCGATCCCAGGACCCTGGGATCATGACCTGAGCCGAAGGCAGCGGCTTAACCCACTGAGCCACCCAGGTGCCCCTCTATCATCATTTTTTAAAAAGATTTTACTTTTTTATTTGAGACAGAGAGATTGCGAGCACAAGCCGGGGGAGGGGCAGAAGGAGAAGGACAAGCAAACACCCTGCTGAGAGCAGACCCTGACTCAAGGTGGTGGGGGGTCGATCCCAGGACCCTGAGATCGTGACCTGAGCCAAAGTCAGATGCTTAATTGACTGAGCCAACCAGATGGCATCATTTTAAAAAATTACTTCTTCTTCTGCCTGCCTCTCTGTCTGCCTGTGCTCGCTCCTGTGCTCTCTAACAAATATATAAAGAAAAATAAAAAGAAAAAAATTACTTCTTCTTTTTGCTATTCAGCTTGGATGCTTTCCATTACCTTATCTTCCAGAGCACTGATTTGTTCCTCTGCATACCGTAATCTGCTGTTGATTCCCTCTAGTGTGTTTTTCACTTCAGTTATTGTATTCTTCAGTTTTGATTGGTTCTATTTTATATTTCCTATCTCTTTTTTGAAGTTCTCACTCTTCTGTCAAGCCCAGTGAATATCTTTATGACCATTACTTTGAACACTTTAGCAGGTAGATTGCTTATCTCTATTTTGTTTAGCTCTTTTCCTGAGATTTTTGTCTTGTTCTTTTGTTTGGAAAATATTCCTCTGTCTTCATTTTGTCTGATTCTTTGTGTTTGTTTCTATGTACTAAGTAAGTAGGTCAGCTACGTCTCCTAGTCTTGAAGGGAGTGGCCTTATTTAGAAGGTGTCCTGTAGGGCCCACTAATCCAGTCTCCCCTGGTTACCAGAACCAGGCTACAACTGCTATGATTATGCTAGTGGGCAGGACTGACACCCCCTCTCTGATTTCTCAGGGCAGGAGTCATTTTGGAGGGGTGGAGTATCACCAGGGCTGCCTGCCAGGTGTAGCTGGCTGGTAGATGCTTTGGGGGGATGCCAGTCCCAGCTGGGGGTGCCCACCAGATATGGAAGGGCAGAAGTTACCTTGGAGAGGCACCTGTCATGGAAGGTCTGCAGGTGAATGCCATGGTGGGGTAATAGGTGCTTGCAAGGTAGGTGGAGAGTGTCAGAACTGGCTCCCATAAGCATCTTGCTAGCTAAACTGAAGGAGGGTAAGATAAAGAGTGCCTCCCAAAACTTCCATTTCCAGAGAAATCTCCTAAAGATCCTTTCTCCTCCAAAACATGCCCAAAACATCCCCTAAAATAAATCTTTATGTATAACCCACGTGCTTGTCAAACACTGCATCCTTGCTGGGTCTTGACCAAGTGTTACAATGTATTGGCTCTTTAAGAGCGGAGACTCAGGGGCACCTGGGTGGCTCAGTGGGTTAAGCCTCTGCCTTCAGCTCAGGTCATGATCCCAGGGTCCTGGGATCAAGCCCCACATTGGGCTCTCTGCTCAGCGGGGAGCCTGTTTCCCTCTCTCTGCCTACTTGTGATCTCTGTCAAATAAATAAATAAAATCTTTTTTAAAAAAAGAGCGGAGACTCAGTTTCCTATAGTCTTATAACTCTCACAGAGGTAGATTTTCGAAGTCAGACATTATGGAGGCTCATATTCCCAGTGCAGGTCCCCAGGTCTGGAGGTGCCCAATGTGGGGCTTGGTCCCTTGCTCCTCAGAGATAACTTCTGCGTCTGTAATGTCCCTCACTCTTGTGGGTCACCATGTCAGATATCTGATTTCTCAGTTGTGTCTCTGCCCCTCCTACTCTTCTTGATGTGGTCTTCTCTTTTTGTCTTTAGCTATGGAAGATCTTTTCTTCCAACCTTCAGGTGGTTTTCAGAGTGAGTTGCATTATATGCATTTATAGCTTTGTTGTATCTGTGGGAAGAGGTGAGCTGAGAATCCTACTCTCCCATCTTTTTGGGATCCTTCTATTAATACCTATTTCTTTCATTGATTCATGGAAATCTGCAGCTTTCACTAAGGTTTTGGTTAACTTTTTTCAGGTTTTCATAATTTTGTATTTCTTTACTCATTTAAAAACATGTAAATATATTTCACAGTAACTTAAATGCACTAAGGCCATCTCACTGGATCCTTCACACCCTTTCCTTCCTTCCTCCAATAACTCATTCACTTATTTAACATTAATTGAGTTAATATGCCAGGTTTTATACTATACCCAAGGACAGAGAAAGAAATAAAACCTAGACCCATTTCTCAAGATTCCTTCCTTCAATCTCTTCAGTACTTTACTAATCTAGAGAAAAGAGTTTCATGACATGGAACAGAGTTTTAAAGAATGTGTGAAGCTGTGCCAGAAAAGTTTTTGACTTAAATAATTTAATTTCCTTTTTAGTGGATATGATAATTTTGGTCAAGAGAACCTACCCATTGTTCCTCAAGCTTCTGTAAGGCCAGCCCTGCTGCCTTCTATAAAATACATTTTAGTATACTTATTGACTCATAAGCATGGTGATCGTAAGAAACATCACAATATTTATTGTCAAGTCTCATTCAAAAGAGAAATTGTTACTGGAAGTAGTACTTTTGAGAAATGGTTTTTGTCTGGCTGAATTATTTGTTCTATAATTCTTGTGCTAAACCTGAAAGTAATAGATTAGTATTCAAAGTGAATCTAAGTATTTTTTTTCTTTTATCAATATTGGTGACATTACTTCCTGTGGATATTTGAAAATATTTAACTTTTTACCATAAATAATAGAAATATAGATTTATTTATATAATTTTAAAAATTAAATAAATGTTTGTTACTAAATATTAAAAGAAGGAAGTAGTTATTTTAATTAAGGACATCTTTGTTCACCATAAGTGGTTGTCCAGAGCTTGGACTTTGAATTTCTATTTCATATGTTTCTTAAAAATATGAAGAAGGAAACTATGTATTCTTTTGAAAAAACATTTAAAAAGCATAGATGTGCCTTGTTCGGGGAAATAAGCATAGTCAGTGAAAAGCAAGTAATTTGTATGATAATTGTGTCTAAACTTCTGTTAATTGAACTCCACTCCAAAATTTATTAGAGAAACTTTGACATGAAAAAAAATTAGTTTTAAACCATGAAGTACTATATTAATAGGAAATGTTATACTTCACAATAACAATTTAAGGAACTTTAGGGCTAAAATTATTATAAAGTGATTTCCTAGATTTAGTTTACTTAAATGAGCAAGGCTGTAAATGAAAAAATATGAATGAATAAATGCTGTCCTTCAAAGAGAGGAAGAATGGAAAAACAGACGAGATCCCTCATTTTCAGTTTTTTGTTCGCCATTTGGTGTGCAGTCCTCCAGGGACTAGGATCAGTAGCCCCATTATTTTAATGGGATTATTAATATAAAATTCTGAGAAATTAAGAAAAACACTGTAATGTTAAAACTGAATTTAAAAATTCATATATGATTAAATAGTGTATTAGTTATCTATTGCTACATAATATTACCACAAAGTTAGAGGCTTAATACAGGACACATTTATTATTTCACATTTTCTGTGGGTTGGGAGTCTGGGCATGGCTTAGCTAAATGCTCTGCTTTAGGGACTCACAGAGGTCCAATCAATGTGTCATTCAAGGCTGTGCTCGCATCTGTTCCCAAGCACTGTGGTTATTGGCAGTTTTTCATTCCTTGCTGGCTGCTGGACTGAGGGTCTCAGTTTCTTGCTGGCTATTAGCCAGAGGCTGCCCTTAGTTCTTTTTCAAGTGGCTCTCTCCATAAGTGGTTCACAGCCTGGCAGCTGGCTTCTTTAGATCCAGCAAGGGAGATATTCTCCTTCTAGGACTGGCATCAATCATACATATATATGCATCCTGGGACGCCTGGGTGGCTCAGTTGGTTAAGCGGCTGCCTTCGGCTCAGGTCATGATCCCAGCATCCTGGGATCGAGTCCCACATCGGGCTCCTTGCTCAGCAGGGAGCCTGCTTCTCCCTCTGCCTCTGCCTGCCTCTCTGTCTGCCTGTGCTCATTCGCTCTCTCTATCTGACAAATAAATAAATTAAAAAAAATAAATATATGCATCCTGTTGTCTTTGCCACACACTATTGACTAGAAGCATGTCATGATTCCTTCCACTTTCAGGAGGGGAGCACACAAGGACATGAACAACAGGAGGTAAGGATCATGGGGGCCACCCTAGAGCCTATCTGCCTCAATATGTATATTTTTATAGCTCTATCCATTGAAATGGCCTAAAAGCAGTGTCATCTCAGTTATGAGGAATGCCCCTAAGTGCTCAGGTTGTGGTCTCTGAAAACCATTCCCCATTAAAGTGCAACTGGGCCTTTTGGAGAAATAGCTTATTCCAAGGCTGGAACAGGGAAAATACAAGGAAAGCCAGGGATATTTTGTTGTGCTAGAAATAAACGACGTTTTTAAAGATTACTGGGGTTACGTTCCACTGGCCATTATCATGACATTTAGAGCATTATAAAGACTACAGTGGCAATGAGTTCAAACAGAGGGACTCTGAAAATTCACCATTTGAGAGAGCTGTTGAATCAACTACTTACTATGAAAATTGGTAATTATGGGGCATCTTGGTGGCTCAGTTGTTAAGTGTCTGCCTTTGGCTCAGGTCATGATCCTGGGGTCCTGGGATCAAGCCCTGCATTGGGCTCCTTGCTCGGCGGGAAGCCTGCTTTTCCTTCTCCCACTCCTCCTGCTTGCGTTCCCTCTCTCGCTTTCTCTCTCTGTCAAAATAAATAAATAAATAAAATCTTTTAAAAAAGAAAATTGGTAATTAATGCTAAAAAAATAAGCATTTTATCCTGCCTTTCCAGTAGAATTTGTATTTCATGTAACAAAATATCTCCCCAAATGAAGGAAAGCTCTACTTCACAGGTGAATGCTAATTAGTAAATGTAGAAGAGATGATAGATTTTGAAAAGTATCACAATCTTGAATGAAATTACCGTGATAATTATAATGATCATAACACCATACTTACAGGTGTTAAAATTGTTAATTTTAACAATTTTACTGGATTTTTAAAAAATATTTTATTTATTTATTTTGACAGAGATCACAAGTAAGCAGAGAGGCAGGCAGAGAGAGAGGAGGAAGCAGGCTCCTTGCTGAGCAAAGAGCCCTACGAGGGGCTCCATCCCAGGACCCTGAGATCACGACCCTAGCCAAAGGCAGAGGCTTCAACCCACTGAGCCACCCAGGCACCCCAGAACTGGATTTTTAAAAAATATTTTATTTATTTATTTGAGAGAGAGACACTGAGAGAGAGCATGAGCGAGGAGAAGGTCAGAGGGAGAAGCAGCCTCCCCGAGGAGCTGGGAGCCCGATGTGGGACTCGATCCGGGGACTCCAGGATCATGAACTGAGCTGAAGGCAGTCGCTTAACCAACTGAGCCACCCAGGCGCCCCGGAACTGGGTTTTTTAAAAACAAACTTTATTTTTATTTTTTTTGTTTTTTTCTTAAAGATTTTATTTATTTATTTGACAGAGATCACACAAGTAGGCAGAGAGGCAGGCAGAGAGGGGAGGGGAGAAGCTGGCTCCCTGCGGAGCAGAGAGCCCGATGCGGGACTCGATCCCAGAACGCTGGGATCATGACCCGAGCCGAAGGCAGCGGCTTAACCCACTGAGCCACCCAGGCATGCCAACAAACTTTATTTTTAAGTAACCTCTGTACCCAGTGTAGGACTTGAACTCACATCCCCAACATGAAGAGTCACATACTCTACCAACTGAACCAGCCAAGCACCCTGGAACTGAACATTTTTAAAATGCAAAAAGAACAATGGTCACTTCCTAGTTTTAGGGCAAAAATATAACTGTAAAATGGAGTGATTAGGCAATCATCACCTTAATCCATTGGTCAGTCTTAATATCATTAATGGATTAACCATATATTACATGTTTTCTGATATGATTCAGCCTAAATGCCCATCACCTACAGAGAATTCTAGCCAAAAATGTTTAGGAAAAATGTTACAGCAAATACAGGGATAAAAGGACAAACTAAAAAGCACCAGAGGTAGAAACTAAATGAACCAAATGGTGGCACATTCTTCAAAGCAACTGTAGAACCGTCTCTTTAATAGTCAACATCATAACAAAAGGGACCTAAAAATCAGATGCTATGTGTGGTCCTCAAACAGATCCTGTTATGGACCAAACAACTGTTACGGGCATTTTTGTGTCATTTGGGAAATTTTTTTAAAGATTTTTATTTATTTATTTGACAGACAGAGATCATATGTAGGCAGAGAGGCAGGCAGAGAGAGAGGAGGAAGCAGGCTCCCTGGTGAGCAGAGAGCCCGATGCAGGGCTCAGGGCTCGATACCAGGACTCTGGGATCATGACCTGAGCCGAAGGCAGAGGCTTTAACCCACTGAGCCACCCAGGTGACCCCATTTGGGAAATTTTTAATGTAGTCTAGGTATTTGATGAAATGGACATATGGAGTTTGTAGACTTAAAAAAGCAGGTTATAAAATAGCGTGTGATCCAACTGTAATTCATTTTTGTGAGAAGTACACACACATGCACAGACACATATAACGGTATAGGAAAAGATCTCGAAGTACAGGTACCAGGGTGTTAACAATGGTGGATATCTCAGTTGGGGGGGCAGGAATGTTTATGAGTTTCCTATTGTTGTTGTAACAAATTACCACAAATGTAGTGTCCTAAAACAACACAGATTTGTTCTCTTATAGTTTTGAAGGTCAGAAATAGGAAGAGGCTTATGGGACTAAAATCAAGGCGTCTTCAGGGTTGGTTCCTTTTGGAAGTTCTAAGAGAGAATCCATTGCTTGTGTCTTCTGTTTCTTGAGGCTAAGGCTGCCTTAATTCCTTGACTCTAGTTGCATCACTCCAATATACGTTCTTATTGTCACATCACTCTCTCTGTCTTCTGACCCTCCTGTTTCCCTTTCCTAAGGATTCCTGTGATTATATTGGGCCCACTTGGATAATCCAGGATAATCTACCCATTTCAAAAACCTTCACTTAGTTACATCTGCGAAGTCCCTTTTGCCATGTAAGGTAACATTCACAGGTTCCAGGAAATCAGGTCGTGGACATCTCTGAGGGGAGCCATTATTCTGTCTACTATAGAATGTGATGTTTTTATTCTTTACTTTTGTTTATATTTTTAAATATATTTTGTTTTTTATATATTTTATTTTATATATTTTTGTTTATATTTTTTATTTTTATATAATGTGGATGTATTACTTAAAATATATTAGTTAAAAGTAAAAAAATTATAGTTTAGTATCAGGTGATATGAAATGTGGTTATTTATAAACTTTAATCTGGCTCCATGTGAAGTTTAAGCTTCATGTTCAGTTGTTTTCTTACTTTGTATTTATACGAAATCAGAAAATTTAAATTCACAAGTACAAATCGCCAGAAATGGCAGCAAGTGTTTGGTCAGAGACTTTTGTATGTTGGATTGAACAAGAATCCATAAATTGAGAAGTAATTTCTTCTGTTGAGTGTTGCCTCCAGATGCTGAATGGATGAAATATCAAACTCAAATTCTACTAGGATGAGTGTTTCACCTTAGTAGAGTATCACAATGGGCAGTACCATCCAAGGGTATGCTTTGAAAACACGTGGGGCTACTATGGTTGTTGCAGTGATTGATGGGAACCCCCTGGCTGGGAATTAGTTAGTTGGGCAGAAGCCAAGAATGTCATATGTCCTTCAATGCATGTAACTTTCTTACAAGGATGAATTTTCCTACATCTTATGTAATTTTCAAACACCCCTTAGGCATTCATGTGTATGAAAAACTTATTTGTAATTATCTGAACCTAAACCTGACTTCATTTTGCATGTAAACTCAACATACTTTTTTCTCTTTCTGAAATTTATTTTTGAAAATATGGGATGCTTTTTATAAATTTGCATGTCATTCTAGAGCAGGGGCCACGGTAATCTTCTCTGTATAATTTCAACTTTAGTATATTGCTGCTGAAGTGAGCATAACTCAAAGTATTTTTTGCATGGTTTTAATATCCTGGAATTTTCCAGGAACGGAACTACTGTGTAAATTGAAAGGAGCGTGCTGTTTCGTTTGGAACTTTCCCAAGAATGGCTTAATGTTTTAGAAAATCGTGCCAGTGACATCAATGCCATTTATGGGCTGGGCTAGATATCTTCCATTTGCCTTTCCAGATTCACTCCACCCCTCTCTGCCTGCTCTGTGCCATGGGAAGGGGCAGTATCAATAGGTTTCTTTGCCCTCTAGCTTCTGGATAGGTTCACTCAATGGAAATCTGGAAGGTGAAAGAGTAAGATGTGCTACTTGGAATGACCATCAGGAAGTGAGTGTCATCTGATCCATGGAAACACTAAAACTGGATGTGACAACAGTATTCCAGTAGAAAATGGTAACACTGTACATACATGACTGAGTCCAAGCTGGTCAGAAGGCACAAGTAAAGTGCATGAAACGGGGACTCCTGGGTGGCTCAGTTGGTTAAGCAGCTGCCTTCAGCTCAGGTCATGGTCCCAGCGTCCTGGGATTGAGTCCCACATCGGGCTCGGCTCCTTGCTCAGCAGGGAGCCTGCTTCTCCCTCTGCCTCTGCCTGCCACTCTGTCCGCCTGTGCTCGCTCCTGCGCTCTCTCTCTATCTGACAAATAAAAAAAAAAAGTGCATGAAATGATATTTTAAACTCCCATGGTACTTGCTTCTACTGATTTACATCTCCCTTAACCCACATTTATGACTTCCCAGAGAGTTCTCTATGATTGGTTAACAGAGAAAAAGCACAAGCCTGGTTACCTAAGCATGGTTTGCTGGCACCAGCTTAAAAATGGTTGCATTCTAGCCCCTGCAAGATGGTGATGAAGAAAAATATTCCTGGGAGCAAAACTTTGGGCAGGACCTCTTATTGTCCACTTCATGTGGAAGGATAGATAGCCTGCTTTCTCTCTGGGCATGCTGCTGTTGGAAGATGCTGTCCGTCGCAGCCCAGAGCCACACTGCTTATTCTTCCATGTGCCTGGTACACGAGACGCAGAGCGCTTTTTACCTGAGCCCTTTCCCAGGGCTTTGTTTGTAGGCCGCTGTCTTGAAGGACTAAGTGATATCTCCTTCTGAACAAATAGGAGGCTTGCTCTAAAAGATGTGAATTCCCACAAGGCCAGTGTTCCTTGGCTGTAATGCAAAAGTACGTGAAACACAGTTTGTCCCCTGGGCCCCTCTGCATGGCCCCTGTGGGACTTGGGGAGGGGGGAACCCACACAAATATGCTGATGATGCTCATACTGCTGACCGTGCTGCTGGCATCCAGGGAATGGTCACAGGCTAATTTGTTAGCATGTGAGCAGGAGAAAAAAAATTCTCAAACCCCGGCAAATACTTATTAGACACTTCGCAGTTAGTTTTATAAACCTTTTGGATAGTATGTGACTTGTACCTGATTTTGCATTGAGGGGTACAACTCCGAATTATTCCTGTGTAGTTTGGGTCCCTTAGGGAAAAATTTTGTGACTTTTATGTTTGAATGACTTATTTTTTGTTTCGTTCAGGCAAAACTCCACTGACAGGCGTCACAGCATATTTGTTGGAAAAAACAGGTACGTGTTAATGACTTCATGAAATTATTTGAAAAAGTTTCATGGCAACAGTACTAAAGACTAGAGGTAAATGGATTGTCAATATAATAAATCAGAAATTCAGATATTGTCAGTTTTTGCTGTTCACACTGTAGGATGGATAACATTCCATGCAAATATTCCAATTGTTTATAATTCTATTTTGCCCTTTTCCTTTCCATCGTAAGTGTTAATCTTCCTAGTTCTGTCTTTAATTCTTTGGTTTCTAAATAATGGAATTTCAGCATTTGGTCTGGAAACCACAGGCTGTCCTAAATGCCAGTATAAGAAATCTCAGCAACAGAGTAAGACAATTTTCTGGTTTCTTAATATGTCCTTGAAAATGTTATTACTAACAAAGAGGTCTTGTAAGATATCCGGAACTCAAAACTTCTGGCTTGTTCTGTGAACGTAAATTTGGCCTTAAAAAGCCCGTAATTCTTTTTTTTTTTTTTAAGCTTTTACTTATTTATTTGAGAGAGAGCATGAGAGAGGAGAGGGTCAGAGGGAGAAGCAGACTTCCTTCTGAGCAGGGACCCTGATGTGGGACTTGATCTGAGGACTCCAGGATCATGACCTGAGCTGAAGGGAGTTGCTTAACCAACTGAGCCACTCAGGCGCCCGTCTTTTTGTTTGTATTACTTAATAATGTGTTTCCCTGGTAATGATATTTAAATTGCCATCCTCATGTCCTAAAAGCTCTGAATACCTATGAGTTTTCTTTAATAGCTAAGCTAATGGAAAATTTATGTGCACATACAAACGTGTATGCAAATGTTTATAGCGGCTCTGTTGATCAGAAACTACCAGATGTCCTTCAACAGATGAATGGATAACAAACTGGCACATGCATACAGTGGAGTACTAGTCAGTGATAAGAAGGAAAAATCTACTGATTCACTCGACATGAAAGAATCTCTTTTCTTAGTGGTGAGATATATCTAACATCAACATGGATGGATTGTAAATGCATTTTTTTTTAATTTATTTGTCAGAGACAGAGGGAGAGAGAGCTAGCGAGCACAGGCAGACAAAGTGGCAGGCAGAGGCAGAGGAAGAAGCAGGTTCCCTGCCGAGAAAGGAGCCCGATATGGGACTCGATCCCAGGACGCCGGGATCACGACCTGAGCCGAAGGCAGCCGCTTAGCCAACTGAGCCACCCAGGCGTCCCTGTAAATGCATTTTGCCAAGAGAAGTAAGCCAGGTTTTAAGACCCGGAGTATTGTATAGTGCCATTCATAGGACATTCTGGAAAAGGTGAAACTATAGGGGGATGTATTAGTTTCCTACTGTTGCTGTAAAAAATTAATACAAACTTGGTGGTTGACAACAACACAGATTTATTCTCTTACATTTCTGGTGGCCAGAAGTAAAAAATTTGTTTCACTAGGCTAAAGTCAAGGTGCTATAGGACTGGTTCCTTCAGGAGGTTCTAAAGGAGGATGCATTTCCATGACTTTTCTGGCTTCTGGAGGCTGCCTGTATTACTTAGCTTGTAACCCCTTCCTCACATCACTCCAACCTCTTGCTTCCATCCTTATGTCTCCTACTACCTCCTTTGACTGTCTTGCTGCTCTCCTTTAAGGACCTTTGTGATTATATTTAGGACTCACCTGGATAATCCAGGATAATCTCCCCATCACGAAATTTTTAAACACATCTGCAAAGTCCCTTTTGCCATGTAATGTAACATTCACAGGTTGGAGGGATTAGGACTTGCATATTTTTTCAGGTCATTATTCAGTCTACCACAGGATGGAAAGCAGAGCAGTGGTTACCAGGGATTGTGGGAGAGGGAAGTATTGAGTACATCATGGGCTGTACCAGGGCAGAGGGATTGTGGGAGAGGGAAGTATTGAGTACATCATGGGCTGTACCAGGGCAGGGTGGATATATATGACTCTACAGTTGTCAAAAATCCATAGAATGTTACACCACCAAGAATGAACTTTACTGTTTGCAAATTTTTAAAAATCCATCTGATTGTCAGTGAGCCTAGGATGGAATGCAGCCTGTGACAAAAGAATCTAATTGTATTAAAATTGTATGGCATAACTTCCCTAAAGAGGGTAGGGGGAAATGTTAAATAACGTTGAAACACTGTTTTTAAGTTTATGGACACAGAGAACAGATTGGTGGTTGCCAAAGGAGAGGGGTGAAATGTGGGTAAAATGAGTGAAGGGAGACAAAAAGTGCAAACTTTCAGTTATAAAATAAATAAGTCATGGGGATATAATGTGCAGCATGGTGACTATAGTTAATAAATACTATATTGCATATTTGAATGTTGCTAAGACAGGAAGTCTTTTAAGTTCTCATTGCAAGAAATGGGTGTATGATGGCAGAGGTTAACTGGACTTATTGGGGTAATCATTTTGCATTATGTACAAATACTGAATTATTATGTTGTATACCCGTAACTAAAAAATGTTGTATTTTTTCAACTATTTCAATTTAAAAAAAGAAAAAAATGGTGTTTTGATTAGATATTGTAAGGTTAACAATAAAAAGAACTGTACATAAGTGTACATACCAAGTCTAGTTGGTAGATATATACAGAAATATAGACATATACATATACCTAGGGTAGTATAGTTAGATATATTTTCTGGCTCTGGCTTCTGAAATGGTCTAGAAGCCGAGCTACCCCAGCAGCAATGAGCACACCTAGCACCCAGATCTGTGTTCCTAAATATCATTCTTCAATAAAGGAACCAGGGCTCCTTAAAGAAATGGCTGATTCTAGGGTTGGGGCAGGGAAGATATAAGATGAGTGCAGAGCATCTATTAGGACCAGAAGAAGAGAACAATAGGAGCCTGCACCTGGCCTCTCCAGACCTCTGCTATGAATCATATGCTGTGATGTATAGTCTGACTTTTGTGCTGTTTCTATAGCATGTCCTTTTCCTATAATAGACTGTAGATTTGTACGCCATGTCCTCTTGGGTCCTGTGTGTCTTCTTTAACATTTGAACCCTACTTACATGCCACTGTTAATAGAGCTATTTTTCAGTTTTTGTAAATGCTACATGACACTAGGGAAAAAAAACAGTATATTATTGGGGCACCTGGGTGGCTCAGTTGGTTAAGCAGCTGCCTTCAGCTCAGGTCATGATCCCAGGGTCCTGGGACCGAGCCCTGCATTGGGCTCCCTGCTCGGTGAAAAGCCTGCTTCTCCCTCTCCCTGCCACTCTGCCTACTTGTGCTCTATCTCTCTGTCAAGTAAATAAATAAAATCTTTAAAAAAAAAACCCAGTATATTATCTAGTATTCAATACCTGTTTCTTTCCAGGAAGCTGTTAAGGAAGACTTATTAATTGTATTAAGTGATATTCTGTCCTTCTTCATATTTTGGCTTTGTAAATTCCAATGTCATTTTTAAAATGTCAAATTGTACTAATGTTTTTCATCTTTGATTTCTCTTCATTTGCATTTCTTCTATGTATTTCCTCTTCTTTTACATTAATCTTTTTGATTCATTTTGTGTTTCATTTAAATAACATAAAATAGAATCTCAATCCCATTTGTGAATCCTAATTTTTTTAAATATTTTATTTATTTGATAGACAGAGATCACAAGTAGGCAGAGAGGCAGAGAGAGAGGAGAAAGCAGGCTGTCCGCAGAGCAGAGAGCCTGATGCGGGGCTCGATCCCACGACCCTGGGATCATGACCTGAGCCGAAGGCAGCCGCTTAACCAACTGAACCACCCAGGCGTCCCTGAATCTTAATATTTAATAAGGGTGTGGATTCCAATATATTTATCATGATGACTAGTACATTTTTTATTATTCATGTCCTATTTTTTATGCTTTCTTTTTTAAAAAAGATTTATTTGAGAGAAAGAGAGAGCATGAGCAGGAGGAGCAGAGGGAATCTCAAGCAGACCCCATGCTGAGCTTGAAGCCCAACCTGGAGCTTGGTCTCAGGACCCTGAGATCACCACCTGAGCCAAAACCCAGACACTTAACCGACTGTGCCACCCAGGCATCCCTTTTTATTCTATCTTTAACGTTTCCTTATTTTTTAAATTTCTGTACATTACTGAGTACTTATCAAGATAAGTGTGCTCTTAATCCCCTTCACCTATTTAACCCATCTCCCCTCCCAGCTCCCCTCTAGTAGCCATCAGTATGTTCTCTATTGTTAAAAGTCTGGTTTTTGGCTTGTCTCTTTTTTTTCCTTGTTCATTTCTTTCATTTCTTCAGTTTTACACATGAGTGAAATCATACGGTATCTAAAAATATGGAACGCTGCACGAATCTGTGTCATCCTTGCACAGGGACCATGCTAATCTCTGTATCATTCCAATTTTAGTATTTGTGCTGCTGAAGCAAGTAGAATGTACACAGTATTTTAACAGCAAGAAAGCTTTCTTTTTTTAAATAAAGATTTTATGTATTTATTTGACAAAGAAAGAGATCACAAGTAGGCAGAGAGGCAGGCAGAGAAAGAGGAGGAAGCAGGCTCCTTGCTGAGCAGAGAGCCCGATTCGGGGCTCGATCCCAGGACGCTGAGATCATGACCTGAGCCGAAGGCAGAGGCTTTAACCCACTGAGCCACCCAGGTACCCCAGCAAGAAAGCTTTCAACAACTGTTAAGAACATGCCAAAAGGACTTAGGAGCTAACCTAGAGAAGTTTCCCCTAGTCACAGTTGGGATAATTTGAACATCAGTAAGAATAATTGCAGTGGATTGAAACATGTGGAATATATTTGAATCACGAGTTTATAATACTATCAAACAAACTTATTTTTCACCTTTCAAAAAAACCCCGATTGAAATATGGACTTCCAAAATGGTGGGGTAAGGTCAGTAGACACTTTCCCCAGTGAAACAACCATTTAACTGACGAAAATTATTTTAAAAACCCAACCATTTAAAGTCTCTGGGATTGTCCCAAGAACATACAGCAAATAGAGAAACATTTATCCAAGAAAATCTACTAGTAAACCTTAGTAAGAACCATGGGGCGCCTGGGTGGCTCAGTGGGTTAAAGCCTCTGCCTTTGGCTCAGGTCATGATCTCGGGGTCCTGGGATCGAGCCCCGCATCGGGCTCTTTGCTCTGCATGGGGCCTGCTTCCTCTTCTCTCTCTGCCTGCCTCTCTGCCTACTTGTGATCTCTCTCTCTGTCAAAATAAATAAATAATAAAAAAA